>VURO01020798.1:111136-140306 GCA_015108175.1 Pelvicachromis taeniatus
AACATATCTCCAGATACATAGTTCTATGTATCTGGAGATTTTAAAACATGACATGGACATCCTTCATTAGGCCGAGAACATGCAGGCCATGTTTGGAAAGAAAGCATTCACATTATCAGCGTGCGAGAAGAGAAATGTGAGGAAAGCGAGCCGAGCACCGGGTTGTATTTCAATGTCAACAACGTGCCGTTTCCAAGTAGAAATGGTTTTATCCAGTAAGATGAAACTAGTCCGGCTGCAAGGATTAATACCAACTTAGTGTTGCCATAGTGTGAACATAAACACAAACCTTTATCTTTTAAAGAAAGTGGGGAGGTGCCAGAGACTAAGAGGAGAACAAATAAAAGTACAGACTAGATCAAATTGCACGCCATCCTGCTGAGAACATGATTTTACTGGCAGATTGCAGGGAAAACACAAATTTAAATGATCTGTTCTACCTCACAGGTAACACACACAACAATGAACCACATGAAAGGGGAAAACTGAAAAGTCCACTTCTCTCCCCCCCTCCTCCTCCTCCAGGCCTTTCAAGTGCGTGCAGTGCCTGAAATTACAACAAGAACCTCCATCAAGTTTGAGGTAAAAATAGCCTTGATGTAATTGGACAACACATACCAACAGACTGTGCCTTTCACCCATCAGGCACAGCAGAGGAGTTTGCGGGCCAAGCTGTGGGGCCAGTCAGTCTGTGCACAGTCCCTTTTTTTTTTTTCTTCCTCCCCCTTCTTCTCTCTCACTACATAGAAATGTGCTCCAGCATGGCAAATCATCTCCCTCTCACAGAGCTACAACACTCCCGCAGGCCCGTCAGGCCCATTTATTTATTCAATGAAGAAGAGCTGACACTTAAGGAAACCAGAAAGTGGGTTTTCACCCTGCAGTTGCTGTACTGTGCTACATGATCAGCTTTGCCAGGAAGGCAGAGGAGGGGAAATCTGAGAGTTAAAAATTCATTTAATCTACTCAATCGGGCCAGACAAGGGGGCACACATTAATGAGGAATGGTAGGAAAGGACCCATTTAACACATTAATAACAACAACAACAACAACAACAAAAAGTGGATTTCTTGAAATGTTTCATCTTTTTTGCTCCTGGATGAGGTGACTCGGGAGTTCAGATTAACTGCAAGTCATAATCTGCCCACTTGCACTCCCTTAAGTCAAATTCTAACTCGGGTTTTATGATTGTATGTAACGCGGTTTTAACACCTTTACACATAAGCAGACAGGTCTAGGCCTGATGGTGCAAAAATGCCTGCACCTGGTCAATTAGCGCACATAATGAGGAGACATGGGCTTTTTTTCCTCTCTCTTGGGGGGGGGCGCTTTCTCAAAGGGACAATTCACTGAGAACCAAGTGCCAAATGAGAAACTCACTCTTTGTTTGTTGTGCTTTCTATACACCTTTTTTGAGGGGAGGGGGGTTAAGAATGATTGACAGGCAGTAATTGCTCAGAATTGCCCTGCAAACACACATTTTCTCTCTTTGGAGATTTTTTTTTTCTCGCTTTCTTAAAGTCTCCACTCACCGGCCAGGCAAAACTGAAGGGCAAAACTATCCTGGATTTGTCATTCCTGACAGAGCTCTTGAAAGAAAAGGTATTCCCTCCCAGGACAGGCGTAGATCCCATTCCGAAGCTGCAGGGCCCTGCAGCGGAAACTCTGGACTGGTATTCCTTTAGGCAAACTTTAAAAAACGTATTGCACTCGTCCCGTGTGCACTTTCTATCCGCGCCTCTCCGTGCGCCGTCGCAGCACACGCCGCTCAGCAGCTCTCCGTTCACATTGCGCATCGATAAGATTTGTAACTCGAATTGTCCAGATCCCTCTGACACCTGTTGAAGACAGAGAAGTGAGTGCAATGGGATTGTGTGTGTGTGTGTGTGGTGGGGGCTATAAAAAAAAAAAACTGTACTTTTAATACTTTTGCGCCACTTGCACGCTAGTTTTTACGCACGCAGCATGCTAACTGTTGAGATTTTACTTGCACTCATGCCTACATGTAATGTTAGCATAGCTGTGAACTTTCAAAGGGGACACGCATGCAGAAAGCAGAGGACATCCAAACGGCCTGAACTGAGTGACCTTTCCCGCTTGTTTTCAGCGGAAAAAAAAGAACCAATCCACGTACCTTCGCGAGAAAGCAGAGTAAAAAGGCAGCAACCACCGAGCCCCGTCTCAAAATCATGCCTCCGGACTGCTGTTGCCACTCGTTTGTACTAATCGTCTGGCCGACACACGGCACCAGAGCTCTCCTCTGGTTTAAACATGCACGAGTGGGGAGCAACGGTTTGGTCAGTGGAGCGCAGGTTCCCGATTCATAGACGTTCCTAGTACGTCCCTCAGGTTCTTCGAGCCTGTGCGTCTCTTCGTTTATCCTACAGTCTCCACTTGTTGTTGAGCAAAGTTTACACAGTAGCCATGCGGCGGCCGAGCTCACTGCTGACTGACTGCTGCTCAGAGTTGGAGAAAGCTACACAAGTTCAGCACCGAGGGAGTGTCCAAGCCTGCGGACTTCATATTCATGAGCACTGATCCCGCCCCCACTCTCTCTCGCTCTCTGTCTCTCTCTCACACACACGTGCATTATTATGAGGATAACCATAAGGACTCTTTGGCAGTGCTGTGGTGGAAAAATAAAAGTGGAAATAATCTATGACCCGAAGTCATTTTGATGCTCATAAGTCAGCACAAGCCACAAACATAAACGAATTATACCTTAAGACACGCATCATGCTCCACCTCCCCACCTCTCTCTGAGATTTTTTATTTTTTTTTTAAATGATTGTTATCATTTAAACACTACTCTCACCACAGTGTATTTTACCTCATAAAGATTTATGTCAGCTTAAAAGATGGACGGAGCGACGTCGGCTGGGTTTTACTCCCCCCCCCCCCTTCTATATTTGAAGCAATAAGAAACATACTAAATCATCTGGGCTGCGAAATGGGCTTGCATCAAGGCCAGTGCCGAGTCAAGGGCAGATTCCAAATGCATGGTATGTCAGACAAGCCTTGGATAAAGAGCATAAAATTCCACTGTAGAAAAAAAACAGAAAGAAGCTCAATCCCTCCGCCTTTCTTTTTTAAAGCACGCTTTATGGGCAAAAATACTTAATTGTCTGACATTTTAAACAAGCTAAAAGTGGCGGCTTGATAGTATTAGGAGTACATGCAACAGTGCCCCAGAGTGGAAGACATGCCTTAAGAAATGTTACTTATATTTTAAAGCTGTTTCCAATCAGCCTCTATAGTCAAACATAATATCAAGACGGGAAACACCACTGTCTGGATTTAGAGCTTCAAGGTTCAAAATTACTGATAGTTTGCTGAAAGATGTTATTACCAAACTGTCCTTTTGGTGTCAAAGGGCAATGTGTCCCAAGTGTATCTCCGCCAGAAGGTAATCCATGAACCGGATAGGTGAGTACACTACACACACATGTACACATGTGGATATGAGAGGATGGAAACCACCACCACCCCCCCTCTGCCCCTGTGGTTAGTGATTTGTGTGGACCAATTACACAGGTCACTCAATGGGTCAGAATCAAAGCAACACACAAAACTGGCAAAGTGAGGAGCATTATCAATCAGTAACTATGTAATACTTCACCATCTCGCTTTATAGCTGTTTATGAGCCTATCACACGTCTCAGATGTTGGCGTTTGTATCTGATAAGCAGAAAGGTCTTGGGCTTTCTCACTTTTTGATCCAAACCCCAACAAGTAACCAAGGTGCAGTGAAACATGTGGCTTATCTGATATTTTGTTGAGATGTGTTATGGCACAGGGTTGGTGCGCGGTAACACTGTAAGGAGTGGTGGCCCTTTAATGTATTTGTGTATGAAACAGGAAGCACGTGTGAGTGTGCAAAATAACTGAACCACCGCTTATTTCTTTATGTAGAAAAATGGGAAACAGGTGCAGTGATTTATTGAAATATGTGCAAACATAATTGAATATACAGTATTAGCCAATATTAGTATGTAGCAGTCATACCAAATATTCCAATAGTCACTATATTTCAAGTATGACCACCTTTATTCTTCAGCACAGTCTTCAGGAATAATTCTCCAGGCCGAAGGACATTCCCTCCAAGGACAGGCATAGATCTCATCCCAAACCTGCAGGGCCCTGCAGCAGAAGCTCATTCAGAGAATGCTTTGAATGTCATTGAAGGGCATTCAAAGCTCTTCTTTGGATGTCGGCTGTCTTTAATACTCATCTCTGTAAAGATGATCCCACACTGCTTCAAAAATGTTGAGGGCTGGGATCTGGGGAAGCCAATCCATGACTGATAACTGACCCACTGTTTGTTTCTCCATCCAGGTGTGCTTTTACTGCATTGGCAGTGTTTTGGGGATCATTGCCCTGGTGAAAAATAAAGCTGCTGTCAATCAGGTGCTTTCCAGGTGGTATTACATGGTGGCTCAAAATCTGTTGGTGCTTTTCTGAGTTCATGATTTTATCTGTTTTGACCAGATGATAGAGCCTCCATTGTGTTTTACATATAGCTTTAGACACTAACTGTTGAATTAATCACTACATAAGTCCTGTTGCCACTGATTTTCAGTCTAGTTCTTGTGTAATCTTGCAAACCTCAGCCTTTTCTATTGTTTCCCTTTCTTAAGAATGGCTTCTTGACAGGTGTCTTTCCACAGAGACCACTCCTGATGAGGCCAGTGCTAAGCGGCTTACCAAATTGAACCAAAAGCATTCCACTGAAAATGTGCCTGTATTAGGACTGGACTATAAATGAGTGAAAAAGCAGTCAATGTCCAAATAAAACCTTCTAAGGACTTTCAGAAAACTTAAAAAAACACTTAAATAAAATACCAAAAAGTCACTGGAAGAATAATATTATTTTTAAATGAGGGGAGGCTCAAGATTTTTGCCCAGCATTCTAAGTGGTCTTAAATCACCGCTGTCAATATTCAGGTGTCACATTTCCTGTGGTTGAACTTCAAGATGAAAGGTGCAGCTTCCTTTACCCCTGCTCCTCTCACTGACCTGATAAGCATCTCAGGTTACAGGCCTAATTTCAATGCTGTTCTGGGTAATTAGGGTTAATTGGAGAAGTTTTTAACCTCAGGGAGCATTTTTTCTTCTTGATGGGAAAAGCCAATCTTGTAGACAGTTTGAGGGGGGCGGGGAAATCTGTCACGCCTTCACTATCTGCCCAGAGGTGATGCTGGTGTTTGGGTTGATGACAGGAGTGGTGTCAGAAGAGAGAATACATCCATAAAAATACTTTTTTTGAAGAAAGACCGGATGGTTTTTGTGTTTGCACATTTACACAGGAAGCCTCCACCCCCACCGATGATTGGTGCTCCCTGTAAGCATGGTTCGTAGCCGACACGGTGCACAGACAGGGTTTCTCCTCTGAGGCCACGGTGATAATCTCCTGCAGCCTTAATGTGATTATGGTAATGATCACACAAATGACCCCTGGGCTTTGGGGGATCCGTGTTTCATAGATCCCCACACATGGGCTGCACAGGCACTGTGACTCCATTGGCCAACATAAGAGACCACCGGACTGAACCAGTCCTGGTGGGCCACTTCTGTTCTTATGTCCTTGCTGAGCTTGGAAGAGTAGAGTGAATGACCAAATAAATTCCAGCCAGCCACAAAAGAGCTGAACGGCCATGAGAGAGATGGATATCTTTTGTTGTCTGACGCTCAGTGCCGTATTCCAATCCAATTACCTCAGCCTTTTGCAACCCCTCCTATCACAGGGCATGGCATTGAAGCCTGCCTGAATTCAGACTCAGACCCCTAACAAGAATGTGGTGGATTAGATGGTTAGTGAGCACTCCCTTCCCCCGTATATTTACTAAGATCTGTGCACTCTCCCCTAAAGAGATTTACTCCTCGTACTATCTCTCAAAAGATGTATCCTGTTCACATTTTAATGTCATTGTTGTCTAGCCACCAAAGGCAGAGAACGGAATAATTACATTCCTCTATAACCAAACATTACGTGGCTCTGTTGTTTCAACATGGACTTTTATTGTGGACAGTCAACAGTGAAACACAAGAATGCACCGTGTGACACACTTGGTGGATTTGATCTCGGGGTGGTAAAAGTGACATGAACGTTAGCCGCCGCGCAACTACAGACATGCAGCTGCACATCAGGACTAAGAGGGCTACAAGAGCCTTGTTTGTTAGTGACAACTGTGTAGAGCAAAATGGACGTCCCCCCCTCAACTCAGAAATATGGTTTTCTTATAGCTACACCTCCATATTTGACCTTCGGTGTACAGCATGTACTACACTGTGTGCAGAGAGAGTTACACTTTAAGGTTGTTTGTGGTCGTCTGCTGAAGGCTGCAAGATTTTCTGTAATGTTAGACTATCAAAATGCTCTAAACATAAATCCAGTTTTTCCCCTTATGAGTTCTTTAACTCATAATTTTTTAGCTGATAATCCAAAATAATGTTTTTGGATGGTTTGTTTTTGTTTTGTTTCAAAGTTTTAACCACTCGATACTGTGTCTGATGTCTTAAGAATCATTAAGTGTATGCATGTAGCAGGATGCAAAGCTCTACAAGCTGCATGTTGGCCCAGTACTGACTGCAGCCTTTTAACAAATTATTATTTAAAATAGCAACAGAGTATTTTTTGTGGTAAAATATGTCTATTTAAGAACAGCTGTGCATTAAAATACTCAAAGTTTGCTGCCCGTTGGGGGAAATATTGGAAACTTGGAAACTGACAGCTGTAGTTATGTATGAGCTCCTTTGTGCTGCAGTTCTTCATGAAAATACAACACCTCTGAATCATAGACGCAACTGGGTTTGTCCTCTGTACTTCTCAGATGATTTCATCTCTGCCAATGCTGTAAATTACATGAAAGTACCTCATTATATTAATGTCTTCATAATGCTGCATGCTAAAGAATTTCTTTTTGTGTACAACTTGATTGTGCAATATAGGGCTGAAATTTTACACAAACAAACCAGGAAGGAGGGAAAAGTGGCTTAAACTTCCCACTATCACATTACCTCAGATTTTTCTTGCAACCCTTTGAAGGAGCTGTATCACTTACATTAGTATTAGCCACAGGCACATCAAGAAGGACATACATGTTTTAACTTAAAGTAATCAGTACTATGTGAAAGTCTTGGATCACCACTCATTTCGAGCAAATTTCTGGTCATTAGAGTAGTTTCTCCAGGATTCCTGAAGGACATTCAAAGCTCTTTTTTGGGGGTGTCGTTTGTTCTGTTTGCTGTTAAACTGATCCCACTTTGCTTCAACAATGGGGATGCTCTGGGGAGGCCAATCCATGACTGACGTTGTTCAAGTGTGTGTTTTTCTGTCTACGTTATCTGTTTAGTGCACTGGGATTGTGTCTGGCATCATTGTCCTGCTGAAGAATAAAGCTATTACCAATCAGATGCTTTCCAGATGGTATTAAATCTGACGGTACTTTTCTGTGTTCATTATTCTACCAATTTTGACACGATCCCTGACACCACAGGGTGAAATGCTGCCCTAAACCATGACAGAGCCTCCACTATCACTGTGTTCAGTCCAGTTCTTGTGTAATTTGGCATACCTCAGCCTGTTCTTATGTTTCCCTTGATTATGAATGGCTTCCTGGCGGCTACCCTACCACTGAGACCATTTCTGATGAGACGTCATTGAAAAGTAAATGGATCAGCTGAAGAGCCAGATGCATCTCTCACACCCTGTATCAGGTCTTTGTAGGTTTTTTCTCTCTCTGAAGGACAGGATTTAAGATACTGTCTCAGAAACCTTGTTGGTGCAACAAGCCATTATTATGCCCATCAGACTGGGTTACTTTTAGATTTTCTTTTGTAGATTTAACTATAGAAATCGAACAAATTATGTTTTTGTGACAGACCACACACAACAAAGTGCCTATAGATACAATTTAAAATGGATGCTTTGCTGAGTTGTCTGTCATGTGTAGACAACACTGGTTCACTTGAGTTAGGAGCCGTTTTTATGTTTGAAAATGGTTAGGTACAAGGTCTGGATGAAAAAGCAGCCAATGTCCAAAGAAAAACCTCGAATGACCTTCAGAAAGTCTGGAGAACTATTGCTCAAGAGCACTTTAAAAGATTCCAAGTCTGACTCCTTGGAAGGAAAATATAAAGAACTTTTGCAGAGTACTGTACTGTAAATTAAGTTTTTTAATGTAAAATTTTATGGCCAGTCCTAGTTTAACTACATGTGATGTAGTTATGGTGTGCAAGGTAAAAGAGCAGAAGGAGATGAGTGCCTAGACCACTATAGAGGGAAAAGGGAGGCTCTCTGTAGTGACATTTAAAAATATCACAGTGTTTACATGACGTGTTTATGGGACCTGCTTTTACAGAACGTGTGACAGATGGTATCAGCAGTCGACACTGAGATAAATATTATTTTCCACCATTAAAGGCGGCCTCTTTGTTATTTTCAACATTTATCCAAAAACCCTTTCTGTGAGGTGATGGTATTTTTTTTGATGTCTCAGTGTATATGTGGTAAGTACCTCAATGCGGTTAGTGCACAGGGAGTCCAGCTGCTCTGTAGAGGTTAAGTAAAAATTGGATTATGAAGGGTTTGTTTGAGAGCATAGGTTTTGATTTTCATTGGTTCAAACTGTGCCTAATTGCTGTGGTGATGCTGTGGGTGAGTCTTTTATGTCATGTTTATTCTCCTCTTTCTTTCTTTCCAAATTCTTGTTGTGTGTCAGTAATATAGAAGAACTACAGGGCACGGTGACAGCGTCATAAGAGATGAGTGGATCAGCAGTCTGCACAAGCACTCAGGTTAAGAACCTTTGAATGGATCATCTGTGTGTGTGTGTGTGTGTGTGTGTCTTTAATGGCCAGAGGTGTTCGATCCTCTAAGGGGAGGAGGGCTGCGGTTGGTGAAAGAAATCAGATTATCCCTTCTTACTCTACTAGCTTGCTACTCACCAGGTCTCGTGGTCCCAAGCTGACCCTCAGGATCATGTGATTAAGTGATTTGTGTGTGAGTGTGTAACGTCAGAGCACAATTGTTGTCACTGTGAGTTTACAGATGCATCTGATTGTCCCTGCAGTGGAACGGGCAGGACACAGAAGAATGCTTAGGGGTTAGATCGTTAATCAGGGTGACAATTTCTCAGGTGGGAGGATGCAAACTATCCGTGCAGAAAGATTATATACTTTGCCCATCACACCACTGAAGGTGGTCTCCCTTTGGTAAGGAGGGACTGTGAGTGTCCACCTCAGGATCAGTGAGTCAGAACAGTGCTCTCTTCAAACAGGATATTGGCCTTTGCTTGTGGTGAGTGCAGCTAATTACCTGAGCTTCCTATCTGGAGGAGGCGACACTGATAAAACTCTTCCTTTCATTTGTCTCCTTTTTTAGTCAATGGCCTGACACTTTGAATCCCTGAGAAAGCCCCTTACTCTTCATACTGCACAGTGTTTTAGAAAAACAGCCTGCAGACTTGCAGAGAGGACTCTAAACTCGAACATGAGCCCCATCAAAATGACATCCACTGCCAGCCTTGAGGGGAAAATATTGATGCTGGCAACGTCTTGATGTCCACTCGCACCATGACGTAGCGGTTTTTCCATGACACATTTGATGATTGCTTCAAAATGGTTCTGTCAGCTTTAATATACCCTAGAAGAAACCAGCATTTTACTTTCCTCTAAAGTAAACAAAATCCACTAGCTCTCTCCCACACACACACACACACGTACGTACAGATGTGTGATCACACTCCAGGAATGAGTTTTGAGATAGAACAGGCATTTGTGAGCTGATATATGTTTTCATGGTCAATCTTTTCACTCTTGAGTGAAGCAGTTTGAATCGATGTTGTTTTTGTAAGTTTGCAGACTGAGAGTCACGGTGTTATTTCAGGAAACATGGATGTAAGTCCATGACATGGCGTTAAATGCTAGTACGTGGTGGATGTAAAGAGATTTTGCTTAGAAAAAGCCTGTCAGAGAGTTTACCTTACGCTTTTCCTCACGGTAATAAATTCAAACATTGCTCAAGTGTGCTTTGTTAATTTTATATGACAATAAACCAATTTCTTGTCATACTTACTCCGGGCTAGGACCCAATGCCAACATTTAGTGAGTCAATATACTGACAATTCGATTATATAGTGTCAGCTAACAAAAAGGAAGGACAACATCCAGTTTGTTTATAGACATATGTGAGAGACTGGGCTGTAAAAGTGGAGCGGTCACAAAGAACATGGAAATATGTGGGAACAACGCAATTACAAGACGCACTGCGAAGCTGAATATTGGACGGGTCCAGTTCGCTGGAGCATGTCAACTACCTGTTAATGCTAAACTAATGAGTCTACTTTCTTTCCCATTTCTGTGAAAAGGCTGACGCACAATGTAACGCGCCATGTGCTAGTCTGTGGTGGAACAGAGCTGATTACTGCAGCATGTGTTGCAACTTTTATACACTGTAACAGCTATCTGTTATGACTTTAATGAAACAAACTGACATTTTGGAGAAGCGGGTTATTTTCTTTGTTAGCGGCGGTCTTGATTACACCATAATGCCTGTGTGCTAAAAATAAAGCGAGGGAAACATTTAGCCTGGTTCTCTGATGAGTGAAAAAAAAAAGTTTATATTTCTGTGAAGATTCAAAAATGAAATGTGGTTTTTGAGCTTAGTGTTTAAGTGTTAGCTGAATCTTCTTGTAAAGATTTTAGAGAGTCACGACAATCCTCTGAGAGTTCATCGCTATGAGTCACTCTTTTCATACAATTTATAATTGGTCGTGTAATCCGCGGTTAATATAAAACTGCTGGCTTCTCTTTTAAATTGGATTAACTAATATTTTGTTGATGCAGGCGTTTAATCTCCACCTCGAGCTGTGTTTGTATTCTTTTAGCCAGAAAATGTTTAGGATGCAGTCACCATAATTTTCCCAAGGTATTGATAAAGCTGTTCAGCTAGCTGTAATCTGATTTAAATTTAGACTACTCAAAAACCTTGATGGAGCACTTTTTAATTAGAGCACTCATGACATCAGTTAGACCTCTGGGATATTGATCTGATCAGTTAGGTAGTAGACCTAACAGATCAGATCACATCAATACGTGCCATTGCCAGAAGGTTTGCTGTGTCACAGCATGGAGGAGATTTCAGGAGACAGGAAGTTACTTTCGGAGAGCTGGGCAGGGCTGTAGAAGGCCCTTACCCCATCAGCGCCCCATCAGCAGGACCGGTATCTGCTCCCTGGTGCAAGGATGAGCAATCTCAGATCTAGAAAATGACCTCCAACAGGAGCACGATTGGTATTTGGCATAGAATACCAGAGTTGGTAGGTATGCTGTGCTTTTTCACAGATGTCTTGGAGAACATTATGACTGGTTTAATGGTGAGTGAAGGTTTGGGGAGGCATATACATGGAGTAACACAGACCTCTACAGGCTGGCCACTGGCACCTTGGCTGTCATTAGGTATCAGGATGAAATCCTTAGACCCACTCCTGATGCACAACAAGTGATGGTGTCATATGGTGAGAGTATCCATGCAGTTCCTGAAAGATGAAGGACTTGATATCACTGAGTTTCCTCCACATTTGCCTGACCAATAAATCTTTAATACATCTCGTCTGGGATCATTATATTTCAGTCTATCTGACATCGCCAGGTTCCACCTCTTACTGTCCCCAGTGACCTTGTCCAGTGCTGTGAGGAAATCTCCCAGGGCATCACCCCTCATCTCATTAGGCCCCGACGCTGTCAAAGTCATCGAAACGTCTGAGTACCATTTTGAGTTGCTGTAATGAAATTTCAACAAAAGGCACTAGCCCAACCCATCATTTTTTCAGTTTGATTTTTGGGGTGTCTTTGATTTCAGTCCTCTGCAGGTTGCTAATTTTCATTTCCATCACACGATGTGGCATCCTTTCCTCCCTAACACATTACCCAGTCCATATCAGTATAAATATGCAGTCTGATTTTTTTTTTGTACCCCTGTTAGACCTGATTCGAATTTGAACATCTGAACTTTTTGAGCAGTTTGTGTTATTGCACTAAACCAACAAGCAGGTTAGCGAACACTGAAACAAAATGAAACTTTATCGCTCTGCCTCAGCTACTCGTTTGAAATATACACTGCTAATATCTGACTGCTTTGTTGTTTTTATGTTTTTCCAGCTTGTTGTTGACAGATCTTGTTACGTAGGAAACTCGGATATATTTCAGTCCGTTTGTTAAACACAAAGAGAACGCCACGCTTCTGTCTGTCTGCACAATAGGAGTAGTGACACACCATCAATGGTAAACCTCAGTATGGTTAAATTTCACTACGGCTTAATAAGCAACAGGAGGGTTTTATTGCCATGTCTTTTTTTTCTTGGCCATGAGTCTGAAAATGCTGTGTGAAGTAGTCATAAAGCTGTCAGTGGGAGGAATATTTTCAACACAGCTTGATGACAAATAGCATGTAGGCCATACATGTGTGGGTGTTAAACATACAACACACCGTAATGTGCACTATTCTTTTATTCATTATCAGTCTGGATCGTGGGTTGTCGTCTGAATGCTGTGTGCCTGTTTGTCGATGCAAGAGAAAATAAAAAACAAAGAACAGTCTGGTTCCCAGTTCTTAAAAAAAATTCATAACAAAGATAAGAAAGAAAACATCTGTTTTTCTTCGGTTGAGACATGTTGCCTCCCTAAGACTTTTTCATCATCTGAAGATAGAGCGAGCCCGTGTGTAAAAAGCATCCAGCACATCGTAGAACGTGGGAAACGGCAATGTTAAGACTCTCCTGTACCCCGTACCTTTGATTACTTAGACAAACGCAGGAAAAAACAAAACCTAAGCATGCAGTTCTGAATGTGTCCAAAAGCCTAAAACACATGCAGTTTTAAAACTTATAGTGCTCTTAAGTTAAAGATCCCATCAGCTTTAAGTGTGAATGTCAGAAAGAGGATACCTCTGCATGGTTGGTAGACTCTCAGCCCTTTGAAAAGGTGTCAGCTTGCAACAAGCTGGCATTTCTGCCTGGCTCTGTCCTCTTGTGGTTACTCCACACTAAATGGTCCGAAACACTAAAGCAAAGCACGCTCATTAGCAAATAGAGCAGAGGGGGGGAAAAAAAAAAATCACATTAAAATGTTGAAATTCAAAGATAATAGTGAAGGCAAAGAGATCAAACCTTTAACTGAAAGAGATTAAGAAGATGAGGTCTGCAGATCAGAGAGGGGGTGGTGTATGGAAGAACTTCACAAAGCATTTAATAGTAAAAATACATGACTGTTTGCTGGGCTGGGCAAAAAGACGTGGTACTCTTTTATGTTGTCGTCATACGTACAAGAATGCACTGGATACATAAATGCGTGAGCACATAGGGTGACAGTAACCGTGCTTTGCTGCTTACAGTCTCTGTTTTGACTTGAGAGTGCCTGTCTGTCACTGGCGAAGTCAGCTTGTGCAGAAAGAGAGCGAAGCGCTGGCAAGTCTCACGGGATCCGTGAATCAAGGTCGGCACAGCAGAAGGGGCCCAGTGTTTTCTTAATTCACTGACAGACACAGCTAACTCTGTTTACAGCAGCGTAACAAAAGCAGTCTGGAAACCATAGAGTCAAAACCTTGTTTTAATTATTTGCATTTGATAATGTGTTTTCACTCTGACCTAGTCAGAATTCCTGAATGCATTTTAATGTGGGGCGCAAATCCCTGGATGTCTCATCTCCCCTCAGTGCATTATGCTTTATGTAAATCAAGGGGGAAAAGGAGAGATCCTTTGTGTCAGCACATCTGACATTCTTTTGTGCCAAGTTAAAGGCTTGTCTCGTGAAATCATGCCTCGCTGCTATTGTGGAGTTTTGGTTCGTGCACATTCATTAAGAGGAGCTTGTGAGTGACATTATGTTAGCTCTTACGGTTGAAAGTGAGAGGCTGTGCTCATTAACAAGACTACAATAAGTCCCATTCTGGGACCAGTATATCCAGTCTTAACGTTCATCCACTACAATGCAACTACCATGGGAAAAAAAAAAGAAATGAATACAAAAACATGAACATTTACTCGTGATTACTCAACAGGTGTCCTTGCCAACTTATATGTGAAAAAGAAAGGAAAAAACAAACAAACTTTATATTAATTCTGGCTCAATTAATACAGAGTGCATTCACGTTAACCAGTAATCATTACGCTCCACTGATCTAAAGGCCATTGTCACTCAGGCACTTGAAGAAGTCTTTTGTGTAACAGAAGAATGGCAGAGTAACCCCCGACAGTGCCGAGCAAGGCCAGGGAAACATTTCTCCAGCCCCACTCCTCTCTGCAGCCTGGAGTAGGATTTCAGGGTCTGAGTGGCCATGAGTGTTGCTGAGTGATAGGCAAAGAGAAGAGACCCTAAACCCAATAGCTTTGATGATTGAAACAAAACACGGGAGTCCCCTCAGACCACAGCCTGCGGCTCTGTGACTAAGCAAGCTGTCATGCTAACTCGAGGGTTGTAGCTACCAAACTTTGAGTATAGGTGCACCCTTCCTAAAAGCTAATATAGAGTACACTTTCAATCAACGGTTGCTGCATTTTTTCCCATGAGACTGTGAGTAGAAGGCTGGACAGTCTTGACAATGACAGTAATTTTACGGGGTCAAAGGTGGTTAGGAGTTGCACTTCTCTGAAATGAAATGCTGTTCTCGTGAATTCTAATGACGTTCTGAATGTTCTTTCCATGTCGCCTAGAAAACATTTCTAGACTACGATATTTCTTTGCCAAATACTTTTGGGAGGAAGCAATAATTGCTGCCTCGATTACTTTAACTTCCAGTGTTTCTTTTTCTCAGTTCATGGACCGCGATGCTCTCATACCATCAGATCTATTTGGAGGCGATACAGAGAGACAGGACCACGTGCTGGTAACTTCACCTGGCATCTTGTGACAATAAAAAATTAACGTTACTAGGTTCATTTATGAACCTGACAAAAAAGATCCTGCGATGACAGGGTGACACAGTTTGTCACTGTCGCTGTTATTTTGTGAATGTCGTTTAAAAACGAGTTGAAAGCAGCGACATTTTGCTCCCTCTGAAGATTTAACGCTATAGCTGATGCATTTTTTTGGCCAGTAAAGTATTTGTTTACCCAACACTTGGATGTATGATTGATGTTTTCAATATTTTGAGGTATAAACCATGTCCTGTGGGTGTGCTTCCTATAGGTGTGGTGACCAGCAGTTCAGCTGGTTGTGGCTATTGAGTGGCCTCAGGGTTGGGAAATCATAAAGCAATAAGAAATGTGGAAAAACAGTCCCAAGAGCAAGCAAAGAGTAACAGGCCTGCATCTGAGTGTCATTCTGGACCAATGAAAGTTAACTGGTTATAACAGGGATCATGCTGCCTCGCAGTGAAAAGTTGGTCATTACTTATTCTGAGCAGCCACACACAAACTTTTCACAGTTTATGTGCACATTAATAGCTGTGCTATTATTGTAGCTGTCATTAAAAAAGCTGTACATATTTACAGTACTGTGCAAGTCTTGAGCAACCCCTCATTTCTTCATATTTTGCTTGCCAGACCATCTAGTAATATTTAGGAATATTTAGGGTTTTTTTGTACATTGGTTGCTTTTTCACTCATTTTCATTCCAGTTCTTGTACCTGATCATTTTCAGAGAAATGTTTTTGTTTTTTCACTTAACACTGACCTATGAATCATTCAAACATAAAAAAGGCATCTAACTCAAGGGATGAACAAGTGAGGTGTCCACACATTTTATCTTTAGCCACTTTTTTTTTGGTTAAACTAGCAAAATAGTTTACTTCAAAGCTGCCACAGTCTCACAAGCATTAAATAGTATTTTTGCAAGGTCATTCACGAAGAGCTTTTAGTTAAAAATTTTTGTCTTTAAAAAAAATTGAGGAACTTGACAAGTGGAAGAAAAAAGAAGAAGTGCTAGACCTAAAAAAAAAAAAAAAAAAAAAAATCCCACTATGCAGCAGATTAACAGGATCTGAAAGTCAAGTCATTAATAAAAAGTAAAAAAAAAACAAAAATCTGGCACTGACCAGACACATTACTTGTATCTTACCCTTTGGTTCATCCAGCTCAAATTTGCTGAAGTTTCATCAGAAATGATCTCAGCGGAAGGATGGCTGTCAAGAAGCTACTCTTAAGGAAGGAAAACAAGGTAAAAAGGCTGAGTTATGTACAGGTACAGCACTACAGCCATCTGGAAAACACGATGAAGTTTCTGCCATGGTTTGGACCTGCATTTTAGCCACTGGTGTTGGAGATTTGGTCAAAATTAGAAAATTATGGCCAACCATTTAGTACAATCTGGAAAACATCTGCTTTGTAACGGCTTAATTTTTCAGCATGACAATAATCCCAAATACACTGCCAACACATTAAAAGCATACCTGGATAGAAAAACACACAATAAAACCATATCAGTCATGGATTGGCCTCCCCAAAGCCCAGACCGCAACATTATTAAAGCAGTTTGGGATGAACTTGATAGAGAACAGAACAAAAGACAGTCAACATCCAAAAGAAGAGTTTTGAATGTCCTTAAAGAAGCCTGTAGAGCTATTCCTGAAGACTACAGCTACAGACTACAGAACTGTGCATCTGTTTTTGCCTTGTATACTCTATTTAAGTGCATTTTTCAATAAACCGCTACACTTGTTTCTTATTTTTCTGGCAAAATATATAGAAATGAGGAGTGACTTAGGACTTTTTGCACTTTGCTGTATGTGGAATCACTTCCCTGTCACACGTTATAGATGTACCAGTGACCCACACTGAATCCTCATCAGAACATGGATTTGTAAATTGGCATAACAAATAATAATAATAATACTCAACTGATCTTCAATATAAATTCTTCTTCTTTTTTTTTTTTTATAACAAAATGGTAAGCAAATGATACCAGTACCTTTTGTAAGGTGTTTCCCTAAAATAATTTAAAAAATGAGAATTAGACCTTTTTAGGCCGTAGCTCTTTTAACACGGTGGCAGTCAGTTAATAAATGAAAAATGTTCAACATCAAAGGCACAAACAAATGTGAATCTGTTTGAGGGTTAAAAAGAAAATAACTCTCCGAGCCTTTCAACTCCGCCGTGTGCTTCACATCTTCAGGATGTGTGAAAGACGGAGAGAAAACACTGCATGCTAAAATGTTCCAGCTTTACGGCATGTGTTTAAAACTGCCGTTGCTCAATCAAAGAGCCGATAGCATCTCCTTTTCATTTTATTACCCTTTGGAAACATGCTCAGAGTATTATGTTATCAAACTGGGAAAAGGGAGGGAGCGCGCAGACAGCTGAACAAAGGCAACGCAAACAGCTGTGCCAGTGCAAACAGCAGACAGATTATTTGTGAGAGAAAAGTTAGGCAGGCCTCACTATCATAACACTGTTCTAAAATCATAGCAGCCATGAAGTGCTCTTCAGCTGTGTTTATTTACACACTTTTTTTTTTTTTTTGTTGAGCAGTTTCTGGAAATGACAGTTGTGTCGGTAAAAACCAAATTGCAGCCTTTGATGTCAAACTCTGATCCCACTCAGCCTGAATGACAGCGCTTGCCTCACGTCTGTCAGGATGGTCTCGGACTCGACGGTTTCTCTCTTGAGGTGGCTGGCTGCAGTAGGAGGACCAGTGTTGATACAGCTGATCGCTGTTATTCCAAGTGAAATATATGGTCCTGTTTGTTTTCAGAGATAGACCCAATGCTTTGCTTCAAGTTCATAGTCATCTATGGAGGGAAATATCTTAGCACAGATACAGTTTCTACTTAATACACAGTCTCTTCTCGTCATTGTGCCACCGAGGAGCATTTCTAGTACATTAAAAGTCTCACCGAGGTGGGATTATAAACCAGATTCTGAGCAAGCTGTGACTGACTTCCTGCGTCTTTCCTCACAGCAAAGTACACCAATTACACGCGATTATGCCCGGTGAACGGCATACGATGGGACGGTGGGTGGATTTTATGAGCCACGTTCCAGGAGATATGATTGCAGTTAAGAAAGAAAGAAAACTGACATGACAAACATAAGTGCCCTCAAGGCGTTGAAGGAGCGCCAGTAACAGGGGATAGCAGTAATTTTAGAGTTGCGTGCAAGAGAGACTACCTTGTGGAGCTGCTTCACACCCATGTGATGGATTTCCCCTCAAGAAGGTTTCATTGGTATCTATCGGGGAGAAACATGAAAAAATGACTAAAAGCATTGTTTGATGCTCTTGGCAGGAGTCGGGGGTGATGCGTTCTGCTGCAGGACTCTCACAGGCTCGTGTTACAACCAGAGGAAACTTTGTCACACAGCACTAAAATGTATTCAGCTCCAGCAACAATCCCAGAGTTATGGTAATGTTACTGCCTTAATATTTGTCAAGACAAATTGGTCTTTGTATATACTCTCACTTAATTTGGTCTTGGACTCTTAAGACAATATTGAGGTTAGACTGCAGCATTTGGTTTAAGTAATGATATTACCTCAGTGGTGGATGAGGCAATACAGTATTCCTCTACATCTTTGGAGGGAAGGGGAAGTCCCCGCGTCTGTGTGCTGTTTGACTGAGCCGGTTGAGTAATGCAGCCTGGGATTAGGTGGAGCAGCCTCACAGCAGCAAGCCCTCCCTCACACTGATCTGTCTGGACCCACACATGTGAACAGCTGGATCAGAACCGTAGCTGGCCTGCCTCCTTCCAAGGTGTCAGACCATTTATATATCAGTCCTAATGGAAGAACATTCTTTCTTTTTTAAAGCCGTAAAAGAGGAAATAAACCAAATTTACTGTTTTAACAAACGCTCACTAAAAACACACACCGAGGAATGCATTCCTCCTCTGATTTACGGTCGCTGAGTGTTTTTATGAACAAAAGGCATTGTGCTTTTCCTCAAAAGGCCATCGCCAACAAGCACATGAAATTAAGAGTCTGTGCATCTGTGTAAACTTTTATTGTTTTTTTTTTTAAAAAGCAAATTTACAAAAAAAAACATTTAAAGATTTTTCTTAAAAAAGAAAAAAAAAGAAAACTTGTGAAAACTGGGCTTTTCAGGGCAGCACGACCTGCACTCTCATTCTCTGTGTCACCAGCGGCAATAAATTAGCGGTACACTTCGTCACTTATTGCAAAAGCCACTGAATGTTTAACATAAATTGATGGATTTTTACGGCCAACTAAATATTTGTTTACCCAACCCATGGAGCATGGACAATACTTCCAATATTTTGAGGCTTCAACAATGTCCTGTTTGTGTGTTGCCTATAGGTGTGGTGACCAGGAATCAGCTGGGCTGTGGTAACTGAGGCTAGTGGCCACAATGTTGGGAAATCATCGCACAACAACAAATGGAGAAACCAGCATGAGACATAGGATGTTGCTGGAAGAGAGAGCGTGAGAACTCAGGATAATAAAGAGGAGATTCTTGAGGTCTGAAACAAGTGAAAGTGAAAAAAGTAGCGTTGCCAGTAGTGTGACCTTTGGAAAGAGCCATATACTTTTGTAGAATGATTTTCCAGACATGAGCCTCACCATATCAAATCTACTATGATGTGAAGCACTAATTTGGTTAAAATGGGTTACAACTGCTTCATTGAATTAGAGCATCAGAATATATTAGCGGCAGAAAAACAACTCACTGTGTAATATGTCGGCATTAAATCATTAGGCAGATGTTGAGGGTGGCAGCTTAAATGCGCGGCTAAAAAAATGATTAATGCCACGACATGACAGAGTGAGAAAGTATAGAACAATCCAATCATATAAGTGGTTGAAGGAACTGCCAAAGATGGAGAACACCCCTCGTTTAGAGACGACAGCAGCAAATATGTGACAGCCTCCCCCCTCCCTCCTTAGCTTGCGCTGCTGTGTTGCAACATATTTATGGAAAATGGATTAAAGTGTAATTTACACAGGCACAGTCTTGTATACAAAGAACTGTGTTTGCTTAATTAAAAAAGAAGCAATGATTTGTCCGTGAGAAAAAGTAATGGGAGCACAGCAGCTAGATGAAAGACTTCCATTATTTGATTGTTTATAATGCAGCACCGGGGACCTGGACCCATGCTGTTCATGATAAAGGAGTGTGATCCTGAATAAGGCACCACTAGCTCTGCACTGATCAGATATATGTAGCAGTGTGGAAATTGGCTGTATATTATGAAAGATTACAATCTAAGCAGTGTGGTGTGTGCATGTAATTCATGCCATATCCTGTGAGGGCCTGGGGTTAAACAGGCAGACTTAGTGACAAGAACGAGACTTCAATCAGCGTGAGGCCCCAGTAGGGTACGGAGAAAAAATTCACCGCTGGCAGTCTATTGTGAACGACATTAGCTGGGACGGAAATTGAACAGCAATAGCTGAGAAAATGTGTTAGGTTCAACTTGTGTGGTTTCAAGTTGGAAATGTTTTTAAGGTGGTTTGAATTACAAATGTCATGTTTATTCTGGATTTTAGCATTGCAATGGAACGAAGCGTGTGCAGATAGAGGAGATGGGTGATATGGTGTATGTGTGTGTGTGTCGGGGGGGGGGCTCACAGCTGGTTAGTGTGTTTCTTCCGAGGCGGCAGTGGCAGCCTCTGTGGAGTGTCTATATTTAATGTCCTTGGAGAGGCTCAGATGAACTCTCATACACAGGTCCAGGCTTTAGCGAAGCATACTGCAGTGTGGAGAGACAGATTGAAATGCTGAGGGAAGTAATTAACCCCTGCCACCTCTCCAATTAGACAACTTATGTCCCATTTCCTTAAAGATCTTGAGAACATATTTATTGAAAAGGGGCTTTATTTTGGCCACGAAACAATGACATGTCCCTGTCTGCAGTAGGCTTCAAGTTACCGTTTGTAGCTAGATGCTACTTTTCAACCAACATCTTCTGATTTTAAAAGAAGGAATTGTGCAGTCAAGGATTTTTAAGTCATATTGTGAGATATCATTCCATTTCTGTTTGCTTTTCCTTTCATGCTGTGTTGTCTTTACTAACTTTGTTCATTAATCTTAGTGCAGAAATATGCAACGCCTCCAGTCTCCAACCCTAACTCGCTCACTATGAATAAAATGGACTAAACCTCTGATCATACTGTTCTTCTAGGATTACTCATCATTTTAGACTTAGACCGGTCCTCCTGTGCCGTTTGGCGCATTGGGCGGCAAATTTCCGCAAGCGTATTTGATCAGCTGTGGCTGCTTCAGCCTCATCCCATGCAATGTCTAAGGCGCGTAAATTATTGATGAAAGTCAATATTGTACGGGGGTGGCCTGATTTCCATAGGGTGGGTTCCACATGATGGCAATCTTGGGTAGTCGGTGTAGGGGTTGGCATAAAATGTGAGCTCCAAAGCACACATGCCACTCAGTCACAATGTCCTGGAGGGGACGCGTGGCAGTCTGCTGGTGTACTTCTTCGTTGGTGACATGGTCCCAGTAAGAGACCCCCAGGATCCATCTTAGCCATTGCTGTTGGGCCACATTGAGTCTTTTGGCTATTGTGGCGGATGTTTTCCACGTCTCATAAACCTAGATCGCAGTAGGTATAATGATGGAGTTGAGTAGATGAATCTTCGTCACCAGATCAGCCGGAGCCGCTGAAAGGCCACACCTGCTTTTACAATCCAACACACGACGTCAAGGTCAGCATCTCTGTCGCTTGCAATGATGCTGCCCAGGTAGGTGAATTGATTCACCTCCTCCAGCGTTTGCAGTCCTACCGTAATGTGGTCCTGTGTCGTCACGTAACCTTTCTTCTTGACCTTGGTCTTGTTTCCACTGATCCGCAAGCCCACTTTGGCTGCTCCAAGCTTGATGTCATGGTATTCATGTTCTTCCGGACGTCAGCCAACAAAGTGATGTTGTCTGCGAAGTCGAGGTCCTTCAGGCATGTTGGTGGATGCCAACGTATCCCAAAGCCATCTTGGTCCATGGTAATCTGCATAGCAAATATGCAGCAAGAAGGAAGAGGAAGGGAGAGAGGATGTATCCTTGCCTCACACCGCTCTCATTGGTGAACAAATACGTGTAGCCATCCTCTGTGCGGATGCAGCAACTGGATTGAAGATAGAGAGTTCAGAATAATTTTACAAACTGTTCAGGGATGCCATATGACCGCGTAATGTTCCACAGGGAATCTTGTTGGACAAATGCCTTTGAAATCGACAAACGTAATCGAGAGATGCTGTTGGTATTCCAAACTCTGTTTGATGATGGTGCGCAAGATGAAGAGCTGCTCTGTGCATGACCGGCCACTGCAAAATCCGGCTTGCTTCTGGTCCACTTCATTTCTGGCCCTCTTCATTAATCTTAGTGCAGAAATATCCAGCATCTCCTGTCTCCAACCCTAACTTGCTCTCTCTGAATAAAATAGACTAAACCTCTGATCACACTGTTCTTCTAGGATTACCCATCTTTTTAGACTTAGACTAAGGTCCTCCAGCGGCTTTAAACTAGTCTCACAGGAAAAATACATCCACCAGCCACTTCATTAAGTACACATGTTCAACTGTTTACTAATACAAATATCTAATCGGCCAATGACATGGCAGTAACTCAGTGCATTTATTCATGGTCAAGACAAGCTGTTGAAGTTCAAACTGATTATCAGAATGTGGATGAAAGCTGCTTTGTGATGTTTTAAATGTGGCATGGTTGTTGGTGCCAGATGAGCTGATCTGTTAAGATTTTCCCACACAACCATCTCTAGGCTTTGAGATGTTTCCAGCAACTTATTGAAACTGTGCTACAAAGATTTAAGGCAGTTCTGAAGGCAAAAGAGAATCCAACTTGCAAGGAGTGCATAATAAAGTCGCTGATGAGTGTGTATATTCCCGATTAGTATCAGAATATGAGGAAAAGACAAAAATCCCAGATAAGCAATGATGAAAAAAATTTACACAGTAAGTAACATGCAGCGTCTCTGTTCCAGGTGTTGTTGAAAGGTAGATAATAAAAGTAGAACGTCATGAATCTGTCATGATTTCAGGGCTGCCACTGAGAACAAAGTAGAGGAAATGAAGTGGTGTCCAGGGATAATGCCTCCTTTCTCCAAACTCTTAAAGGCTCCCAAGCTGCCAGTCAGCACCTGATTAACACCAAAGGTCTCCCGTTTTCCACTCCCCCTTTCATCTCTACCCTTGGAATGAAATGGAGACCGTGGACTTGTCAAAACTGAGTCTGTGGGCAGTCTGTATCCCGTTATTCGCATATCAGTGGGTTTTACCGCAGCCAAAAAGAAATACAAATTAGAACTAGTCCGTCATTTTTTTTTTTGCCTTCTCAAAGCGTAAAGCTTCCAGGAAATTATCATGAGCCCCATCGTGCGTCTTTTGAACACTGATCAAATTGGCTCTTAAATTTGGTGGTTTTCTTGGATCTTTTTTACAAAGTGATTACTACGAACTTGAATGTCACAGGAAAAAGAAATTCGATGTAATGGGGGTAACATCTATACATTCCCGAGTCCTGAGAGATGGACTATCCAATGGTTTATGTGGTAAACAGATATAAAAAGACTGGGTCACAGATGAGCCACGGCTTTATCACCATGTCTCCTAAATGTGATTCAAAAACCTCTCTTAGAAGTTGACTGCTTTAGTGTTTCAGTGGGGTTATTGTGTTTTTTTCCCCCTACACTTTCACAAATACTTCTATAGACAAGCAGATACAACGATTTAAATAACCCAGGAATTACAGGTTTGACACGAGTAAGAGTTGTAGGCTGGATCTCAAAGAAAAAACAAACTGTGTGCTCTGATAGCTGGGCTGCAAATTTCTATTTTTTTATTTATTCAGCAAGCAAAACGTAAATAAAAATTAATGGCAGTGATAAAAAAAATTTAACATACCCAATAGACTCATACTAACTTCAAGTCCAGTTATATGTATGGAGAGTTCCATACATAACATCTACTTCTGAAAAACCTCAGCCTTCAAAGCATGCGCGAGGATGTAGTAACACAGAAAAGCACACACAATCTGGGGAAGATTTCTGATGACAAGGCAATTTCTCGGGTTTACCACATTCAGGCCTATTAGAAGCATGTTTATTTGAGTTCATCCCAGCAACACATGCATGTAGTATTTTATTACTAAAGCATCGCCATAGGACTTTTAGGGCAGATTTGGGGTGTGCGTTCAGAAAAACACAACCACTTATTAAAGTCTAGACGCAACATAAAACCATCAGAAGTCCTGAAGTAAGCACTCACAGGCTCTCGTGGACAGAGCTGTCAGTGTCTGTTTAACCATGCTGGTTTTCTGCTGCTGTCTGCTCAGTGTTAGGAGAGATTTAGTGCAAACTCTGTGGCGGGACAATAAGAGAACAAACTAAATTTCAGTCATTGTCAGTCTATTGGCTTACAATCAATTTCCCGGGTCTTTTGCAGTGTAAGAGATTGTTTTATTCTCCAACTGATGCTTTCCTTTGCAGCAGAGGAATTCCACGATATCTAGAGGTTTCCAACCTGCAGTGCGCTGAAGATATCCAAGTTTGATTTACAAACTTTCTTTTGGTTGAACCTGCATGTGTAGGAAAAATAAATCTGTGGGTAACACTCAAAGGAGTAAAAACCTTTTACTTTTAAAACAGTATCTTGTCACACCGTCCCCTACAGGTAAACCTGCACAGATCACCTACAGTGAAGGTGGAAAGCAGGGACATATTTCAGCGAGTCAGTCATGAATATGTGACCTGCTTATGTAACCCAAACAGTGTCTTTATTGGTGATCTCTGCATAATTTGAAGTATTCAAAGGACTTTAAATATTTTAAGGTCATCTGATGAGTCCTGTTATTTTGCAGGGTGAGCTATCACAGTGATAATCATAACTGTGTGACTTTTAACTGAAGGGTGAAGAAACTCAGAGAGTTTGCCTTAGCCTCTGTCAGTATCTTGGCATTCAAAGAGAAATTATGAGCACTTTTGAAATGAAAGCATTTCTCTAATCTTTTAGCGAGACATTGAGATAGAGAACATAGCAAGGTGAAAGGAATGGTGCTGCCTATGTCTGTGAACAGGAGCGGGTCTCAGGAGTCCGGAGGTCTGGCCCACTCTTCAAATGGCACAGTGTTTGTTGGGGAATGTGCAATTATGGAGGCCAGGCCTTTGATCCAGGTTTTCCATCAGGGCTAAATTGTCCTCACATTGAGCGCTGCAGTGTATCCTTGGGCACTCCTTTATATTCTGCTGCTCTTTCATGTGCACCCCTCTGGAACTCAAAGCATCCCCTCTTGAAAAGTGAGCTTTGGTCTGTCCATGCTCCAGTGCGATAGGGAAAAAAATTGCCCAAGCTGTCCGTGTGCGTTTGTGTGCGTCTGTGCCAATGACCAAACAGAAAGTAGAAAGAAAGAGTTAAGAGTTTTGCAAAGTTGTGTGGTGAAGCGGGATATAAAATGCTTTTGTGTATGGTTATAATTGTATGTGGAAGAAGTGTTTGTGACAGGAAGTTTGTGTTCCTGTGCTTGCGTGTGTTCGAGTCCGTGATTGTGATTCTTTCCACATGCTCCCATGTGTTATCTGCCCTCCTCATAATAACTACCACCTCTGTCAGATTAACCAGAGGGACTTTCTCTCTTTCTGTTTTCTTCCAGATAGTTTGTGTAACTCCTTTTTCCCCCCAAACATCAAGGCCGAATGCTTATTATGCTTTTCCTCAAAAGTATTTCATTATAGACTCGAGGCACTGTTAGTACAAGTGAGTAATTTCAGAGGCTTATTAATAATGGCCATTTCAGATCATTAGACTGGCTCCTGAAAAAGAAAAAAGAAATAATGCACTGTCCAGTCTGTGTGCTCTTAATCATCTGTCGTGACACTATAAGCAAGCCAATATAATCAACCACAAAGTAAGACCACATGTTTTATGACAAATAAAATAACAGTGCCCTCAGTTGCATGTCACTGGGATGTTCTGTTTGAATTCTTCACGTGAGTTCTTAGAGAGATGAGTATTGAATGCTTTGACTTCGATCCAAATCATTTGTTATCTAAATTTGCTGTAACTGTGTGTATGTTGGAATACATTACTTTGATGTTAACATGGATCTACTGAGGGATGAAAGCTTTGCACGAGTCCATCAATCCATAAATTACTGAAAGATTTATTCAAAGCATTTCTGAAAGAAACAGAGCACTGGTGTGTTTTTCTGCACAAAATCTCATTCATTCTGTGTAGAAGTGTTTTGACCAAGTTTAAAAACTCTCCAGATTGTAAAAGTGGCTTTTCTTCAGACATTGAGCAACATCAGAGCACAAATATACAAATAAATCAGTTTGTTTTATACAGAACACTGTTAAACTCTCTTGATTACTGTATGGCTAATGCTAACATGTGTACCATGTCAAAGCCAAGTTCCTTAAATGCTGCCTTATGGCTTCAAAAACATATGAATTTGCATAAAGTTTCATGTGAAAACTTCATTAGAAAGAAACATCTTTACAGTCCTACTATGGTCGGTGTTCTCTATACAAAAGTTTCTCTGTGAAGGTCTGTAAAGTTTTAGTTTTCTTTTATAACTCACATGTTTAAATTGCATGAAGACCTAAAGTTCTGCATTTTAAATAACTGGGTTGCCTTAGTAAAAGATAAGTGCCTTTTTTGATTTAACTAGCATTTGGTTAAGCTAAACTCAAGCAGATATGTGTTTTTTAAATTTAACATCTCATTTAACATCACTGAGTTATGAATGTACCTTGCTAAACAAGCTAGCTAGTGCTAGCATTAGCACACAACTCTCTTAGACACTCTTGTAATCCAAATAAGTTCATACCCAGTTTAAAACAAATAAACAGACAAACAAAATATATGCCAAGCTGCTTAACTTGATACTTCAGAATAGTATTCCAGAAACAAAGAAAGAAGACCTGCTTTGTGTAGCCTATCAACCTTTTATATACAGCCTATGATTAAACGAACAGTAGACATGGTAAGCCACTTTGTAAGTGTTATTGTAAACTGTTGTTGTTGCACTTTTTAGTTTTACTACCCTTTGGAAAGTAGTTGGCAAGTGCTTGCAGACAAGGCATATTTCATGGAAACTACAGGCAACTGGAACAAAACAATAAGATTTTTTGTTGTTGCAGCACCCTATACTTCCTTGGGCCCAATTTCACCTTGTAATTGTGAGAAGCGTCCAGCAACCATCTACCAGTGTGTCTGGGGATAACATGTTTTCCCTAGTGATCTGTGGTTGCCAAGGAGTCACTGATCAATCACTATGACTGTGCGACAGGGTTTTAGTAATTAATTTCACAGCAACTGCTAGCAACCTCTCAGCAACCAGTTGGGGAATACACATTTTTTCCTAGTTACCACAGGTTGCCAGGCTGTTGCCAACTGGCCTCTGGTGTGACTGTAGCCTTATTCCTGTGTGCTTATGATTTTGTATAAGAAACAATGTACAGTGATTCATGATAGGGTCGGTATACAGACATGGCAAGATCCAACCTGTCCCTGTAATATAGAAGTTTCATTCTGCAATACACAGCTCTTACCCCTGCTAACATTATGCCCCATGGCTTCTTAATTTGTGACCAGTTTGTCAGTTTGATCAGTTTGCTTTTTCCCACCGCTTTTGGTTACATTTTTTCCATCTGATAATTACTCTGTGATAAGAGGACAGTGATGACAAGTGCTCCCTGGAAACCTAAAGTTAAGGTTTATCAGAAGCGCCTAGGCAGGAACAAATAGCTCAAGAGGAGTTTTAGGGAGATTATTAGGTTTCATATTTCAGCGTTTTTCCTGTGGTTAAGGTAATAGCTTAATCCCACAGCCCCCACACTGTTTTCAGCCTTCTGCTCTCGACCCCAACCAGTTCAACTGCTCTAAGAGTTTGTAAGACCTCAGCTGTTGAGCTGTGTTGAGCCGTTGCGTTAAATAGCTGCAGGAATGTGTTTTAAGTGGTCTCTGGGATTTGAATGAGGCGAGGGCAGGCTCCGCACTTAAACCCCTCCTCCCCTTCCCTCTCAGCTGGTGAGGTGCCAGGCTCTGCGGCAGGGTGGTGGGTCCCCTCTGAAGGTGATGGTGTGAGAGTGTGTGCGTATGCATGTCAAGCATGCTGGTAGGGCATAGTCTTCGTTAGTAGCTGTGGTGAGGAAAGTTCTGACGTGATGTCTCCTGTCTCTCAAATCTGGGCCTTGCATTGGGTTCATTGTTGCTTGCGTCCAAAATAAACATGTATCTTCTACACACCCAGAGACCAAGAGTAACCTGCACCATGTCTCAGAATATCCACTTGGCCTTTTAATACATTATCACTCTGCTTTATTCACTGCCAGCCACTTATTACACCCTCTACACAGTTTCTTGCAGCACAAGCAGGGAATATTTTAATATCTCAGATATTTTTTTTTGTGTTAAATAACAATTAAGTAAATACCCCTGTCTTCACACAGACTTCCAGTGACCCCAAGACAAACTCGCCTTGTTTTAATTTACCAACAAAGCAGCGCAGAACAAAGACATGCCTGGTGCCTTTGCTGTTGTACTGAAGGTTTCAGGAAGCACGAATGGAACAAGATCCTTCAATACTATGAGACACATTCCCTCCTGATAAAAAATGTACTAACACAGACAAAGGGGAGTCGCTTGGTAGAATTAGATCAGACTGGGACTGGTGCCGATGAGAGTTTGGCTGGCTGCCTTGAAAAGCCACACATGAGCGTACTTAATTGCCAGACAGACCAGAATAATTCTTCCATAATCTCAATTTATACAGTCACTTGAGTGGGGCCATAACACGCTGACAGTGTGTGTTGGATATCAAGACAGAGTGCCTGCTGCACATCGGCAGAGACAGATAGAGACTGATAATGTGGGTATTGTTGAGCCAAAGGGCCTCCTCAGTGTACCAGACCAGTTACTGTAACAGTCGTGAACAAGCACTGCTTTTAAGTATCTGTTGGACACCGACTGAGAGATGTAAAAACATCCCTCAGCCCTCGACAGAGCATGCCACTCTAAGGGCAGCTTGCAGTCTGGCTGTCTTTTGAAATGTGGACATGCAAGGGTCTCTCTGTGTGCATCATTGTCAGCGGTAAGAGTGAGAGTGGCCTTGGTTCCTCTCAAGAGCCTTCTGAGCACCATATTCATTAGAGATGTCCTGTCATGAAAAGAGGACAGATGTGTGTGTGACTGAGGATGGGGCAAGCGGGGGGGGGGAGGGGGGGGGGGGGGGTTTTTTTTGGTGGGGGGGGGCTTG
>VURO01020798.1:142956-155805 GCA_015108175.1 Pelvicachromis taeniatus
TTTTCAAAAAAAAAAAAAAAAAAAAAAAAAAGAAGAAAAAAGAAAAAGAAATGCAAGATTGTGAGCGAGACAGAGGTGAAAAAAAATTGAAAATCCCCTTACATTTGAGTAATTTTTTTTCTGGGCGGGTTTGGTTAAGACAAATGATAGAAGGGTGTGGAGGCCCGACCACAACAGCATTTCCATTTCAAACTCTTTTCTGCAAACAGGCGTTAGATACCACATTGCCTGCGTGCCTGGCATTCAGAAAGAGGAAATGCGGTCCGATGACAATCTAAAGCCATTATTAAATTTCCATTTTCTAAAGCGTCCTAATTGCTAATGAGGTGAAGTATAAGCGTGTGTTTCTTTGTGCGTCTAGATGTGTGTTCCTGTGACCCGCGAAGGAAGGGGGCCTCTGACCCCTTCCATTTTCCCCATTTCCATTTTTAAGGACCAGTTACTACAGCTTGTTTTTCTCCTGCCTGAGTGCTGCTTACGAGCATAAATGCTGACGCAATCATTCTGGATTTAAATAAATTCACTTTCTTCTTGTGTGTTTGATAAAGAGAGAATGGTACTACTGTAATGGCTCGCTCACAATAGAGTGAAAATTGTATTACAAGCAGTTTTCAACTTGGAAAAAAAAAATCATTGGTTGAACAGTGACTGAATTTTATTTTTTTTTGCTGTCAGAGAGTGATTACAAGTAGTTTCAATGACCTCCTTTGAGTCAAGTCAGAGTTTATTTATGTAGCACATTTTAAACAGCCTCAGTTGACCAAAATGCTTTGCAACATATACAGTATATTACAGTAAATTTCACAGATCATCTGGTGAGAGGCAACCTGTCTCCAAATACTCAGGGACTCTATTTAACTGGTTATAATCCACTATAAAAGCACCTATGCAATTTTTCAGTTAAACTGCCGTCCTGCAGCAACTGTGTCACATTTTGTTGATGAATGCCTGTTTTAAATCATAAGCTTCTGGCTGGACTCTGAATAAAACTAGCTTCTTTTTTTAAGATTTGTGTTTTGTCTTTTTTCTTCAGCAGGACTGCAGAGCACATAGGAAAGAAGGGAGAGAGTGCAGGGGAGTGACATAATCGCCTTCCAGCACATGGGTCACCTGCTGAACCCAGTGAGCTACACTGGCACTGCTGAATGTAAACGGTTAATGTGGATTATCACAGATAATGTAAATATCTGTGTATGTAGCGGCACTGGATTCACAGTTTGTGTTTTCCTTTTATCACAAACAGACTGCGTGTAATTGCCAACTTGACCCGATTCAGTGACTCTGTCTTATTGCTATGTTATCAAACCAAAGTCGCATTGAAGGTGGCAGCTAATTGCAAGCAGTCCAAAACCTGCTCCCCATCTTCAAAGTAATGTTCGTTGCACATGGTTGCAATGATTTTGGTCATGCTGCGGTCTCCCACTAATGTTTTCCCTGGTGTGACTGTAACATAAGTGAAACTGTAAGTTAGGGTCAGCAGTCAGTTACCTTAGTCTGTCATACAAACAGCATACATGGGGGAAATGTCTGTCCCCCACTTCTGTCCAAATGTGATCAAATCCATCCACAAGGACCTCTCTCTCTCTCTCTCTCTCTCTCTCTCTCTCTCTCTCTCTCTCTCTCTCTCTCTCTCCACACACATTTTTTGTGGTAAAAAAAATAAACTCTACTTGTGTATGCAGTAGATGCTCTTTGCTGATCGTTCCTCTCTTTAAAACTAGATTCTTTAAGCTGTGGAAATATGATCTCAGTCAGATGGGCAACCTTTCCTCTGTCTGTTGATCTTTGATTGTCCAAGGTAAAGGTTGCTGTTTTCTTCCAAGTCTTGGTGGGGGACCACCGAGCAGAACCACAGGCTTTAGTTTCATACATGACATATTGCAAAGGAAGCCAGCCATGTTTAAGCATGATGTGCATGTCAGAATTTTTTCCCCATTTTTTTTTTCTGGCTGTCTGTTATAACTGATGGAAATCAATCCAAGCATGTTTTCCCATCAGAATGTGCTGTGCTGTAGTTCCTGCTGTGTGGGCTTCCCCTACTTTGCTCCTCTGGAGGAGAACTGTGGTTCTCTGGATCAGGAGTGCAGACACAATGCTCTCACTCTGTGTCTCGTACTCTTTTCCTTTCTTTTTTTCCTGAACAAAGCTCCTTAAGAGGGAAGCTTGGGTTCTACATTGGTGGCTTGACGCAAACGCCAAATAACACATGTAATACAGATGAGTGTGGAGAGAGAGAGAGGGGGGGGGGGGGGGGGGGGGCGAGAAAGAGAAAGGTGGGTGGGATTTTACAGTGTTGTGTAGCTCAGGACCCCCCAAAAGCAATTAGGGGCCACCCGTGGAAATGCACAAGGTGACAAAAACTGACTGTGGAGAATTATGATGGAGATTTGCAGAACTTTTAAACCTAATTGAAATTGGCAGCAGTATTCATCAGATTATGTTTTCTTATCATAATATGTGACATATCTTATAATGAGAGATAATTGGATTCTTTGGTTTTGCTATGTGATAATTTGCCCAACTTCTAACGATGGGTTTAGCTGCTGTAATTAGTGGGTAAGAAGAGCAGAGACATTATTAGCTTGGAGAAACACTCGAGCAGAGACAAGCATTTAACCATAAATCACTCTAAACATATAAGGCTCAGAGTTGTTTTTCCCACATAAACATAAACATCCCAACACCTGCCATCGCGAACCCTTCGGAGGAAGTGTAACTGAGAACCTATAAAGCTCTCTCTGTGGTAGACTCTCAGGGCACAGAGGAAAATTTCACTTCAGTTATTGTTGTGCCATAACCATGATCAAGGGAACACCCTTTCTCACTATAAAGTCAGAAATAGTCGTATGAAGTGAGAGTCTTCCACTCTCAAAATGCATTATGTGCAAAATAAAGCTATTTGTGAACCTTGTGATTTGTCTGGAAAAGAAACAAGTGGAAATCTCGTGTGCCAGAGCAGCTCTGTGGGGCCACATCTGCTCCTGCTCCAGACTAAGAGGACATTTTTCATTAGAGGCCGCGCTGTTGCTTCATTGTTCTGCAGCGTATCTACACTTGACATTGAAGTCTAGCCATGAATGCAGGGTGTACCTCTTCGTCTCTTAAAAAAAAAAAAAAATCTCAGCTGAACGCTCTCACCCTGACACACCCCTTAAAGCATAAACATTCAGAGATTCCAGCCTGATAGCTCGGCAGTCCTTCTCCTTCACAGGTCATTCATCATGTTCAGTCAAAGGTCGAAGTACAGCCTCTGGAGGCCATATGTAGGTCATGAAATTTAGATGTTTCATACAAGGTATAATTTAAATCCCATTCGTAGAGGAGGTCAGTTTATTTCCTTTTTGTCTTTCGCCGTCTTTTTTCTGCACCATTTTAAGTGCATGTTGTAAATTCTTAGACCAACGCCACTTAGTCACATTTGTAGCCACTTTGTTGCATGAAAATAAAATATGTAATACTGACAAAAGATACCAATTAGCAGTTGGTTCCAATTAGCTGGTTCCACTATGTAATCAAAGCATTCGTACCGAAAGTATAAAAAGCATTGGCGGACCTAATATACTGTTTTCCTGACCATAAACACGATGACATGGTATGTTCTCACACAATAATCTAACGGGATCTAGCTTTACAGTATTTTTATGAGCTTTTGAAACCATCTTCTCCATTTAACGGAGCTTTGTCCAAGCTTATTAAACAATCACGTATCACCTCTTGAATGCCGTTACCCAAGCTGCGCTCGTCGTGCCACAGCACATAAACAAGTATAACATTTTCTTTGTGACCTCCGAGGAGAACTTTTTTGGTGTCTGTTACTGTAACTGGCGAATAACTCGCGCTGCCTTACCCCTAACCCCGTCCAGATGGGATGTCTGAACGCCGGTTTGGAAAAGTTAAAAATAGTCCATAAAGTAACACTTCATCTATCACTCTCAGCTCTGTGGCAACCAGCTGAAAGAGAACAAAACCACGTCACTTCTTCTCAACACCGAAGGAGATGCTGGAAGAGCTCTGACATTTACAGAGATGTTGTTTTCTTTTTTGGTGGAACAAAGAAAAAGACATTTTTCAAATGTTTAATTCAGACCATCCTGCTTTTAAAATGTCAAATTTAAGCCTGCACCGCACAGAAGCAATTTCTCTTGCGCACTACAGCGGGCTGGTGTTACTCGTGGTTAAGCGTAGCTGCTTATACTGGCTGGAATTTGGATCATTTTTGTCCTCAACTTTGCTTGTAATACCAGTCAGACACAGTGTTTCACCGAGTCTCTGTTTCAGCTCAGGTAATATGTGCCTTGGGGTGAGAAGTATGAAGTTTTAATCATGTGCATGTTGCGACTTCTTTTGGGTACAGACATGGTTGGTGAAACACGCAAAGCAGCTGTTGCAGGTGTGTGTGTGAGAAAAAGGGAGAAAGAGAAAAGGAAGTGAGAGGAAAAGCATGGTTCACCACAGATGGTTATTGTTTAGAATTCCAGGGTCATGATCTCATGCTGTGCTCTCTCCCTATCTTCATAGACCCTGTAGGCTATGAATTAATCAAACGAAACACAAGCCTTGATATTGTAAGTACTCTCCTATCAGATTACCAACTGTCAACAGAAATCGGATTACTTCAGCAATAGGCAGAGACACTTGTGATTATAGCTGTAGCCGGCAGCGCTATTGGAGAAGAACTCCAGGCTTGCCAAAGTTCAGGAACTAATCTTTTATACATTGAAAAGCATCTGTGAGTATCTCATCTCGAGTCTCTGTGACAGAGGAAGACTTCCTTTCTCTTTCTGTCTACTGTGTTTACTTTGCTCTCAACCGGAGGGGATATCCTGCCGGTGTGCTCTCTCTTTCTTCTTTCCTGGTCTCCTCAGCTGGTCACACCTCTCGGCTGCGTTGAGGATGTCTGTAGGAGAAGCCTCTCATAGATAACGCTCCAAAAAAAAATCTCTTTGTTTGCACAAGACATCCAGCAAAAAGCCTTTGATGGGATGAAGTGTCCCACTGCTGCACACCTCCCATTATCTCCATTTGGTCCTCCTCCTCCTCCTTGTGTATGATCCCTGCGCGCAGCCACGCAGGACACCGTCAGTCCGTCAGTCTCACTGACTGCCGTCAGTCAGTGAGAACAGGGCTACAGAAGAGGACGTAGAGGAGCTGTCTTGGCTGACTGCTGGCAAACGAGCCACAGAGGTCCCATTTCTTTCCCTGGTTGTCAGGAAGGAGTTAACCCTGGGGGGGGGGGGACCAAACATTAGACTCAGTGGTAACTGACTGTGTAATTAATGCCGCAATGCGTCCAGTCTCCAGGACCTTCTCAACCTCAGGACCCTTTCTCAGACTCTGGAAGAGAGAGAGAGAGAGAGAGGTCAGCAGGAGAAGAGGGGGGCATCCGGGGCCCCTTATGCCATTGCATCTGTCCAGAGAGGGGATCTAGTCTCCAACTGGGCCTCAGGCGAATGACCCCTCGTCAACCATGAAGTTATGGGAGACAACAGATTGGTTTCCAATGACGGATGTGAGGAAGGAGAGGGTGTTTCATAGTCTAATGAGTTACAATGACTTCTTACAATAACAACGAATGATTGATAAAACTGAAAATAAAACAGAAACAACAAAAACGTAATAGTTTAGCCACATTAACCCAAGTAAATCACTGTGACTGCATTCTTTTTCTGGGGAACAATTTTAAAATGTCAGCTGCTGATTCTCTGGTGTTTAATGAGTTAAATTCAAACAAATCTTTTTATTTTATTTGTTTCTTTTCTATAGGACCAAATCACCTGAAGGCGCTTCGTAGTGTAAGGTATTGTAAGACTTTACACTATAAAATTACAGTTAAAAACATGTTAGGAACACGTCTCATGCTGAAAAATGCTGTATATAACAAATAACTTGGTTTTATATTTCCATACCATTGACATGAAATATAAAATATCAGGCAGAACCTCACAACAGGGTTCTAAAAATCATACTGTAAATCAGTTTAATCACATATTGGTTTTTTTTTTTCATACTTGGCCAGTTTGATGGAGTAGACACATTTGAGGATGTTAGAATCAATTTTAACAAGTTGCTTCCTGTCAGAGGACAGCGAACTGTGTGATAAGTCCATGTGGATGAATAATCTTATATTCTGTTGTTCCTGCACAGATTGCTAAAAGTTCTTACTTATTCATTTTTGGAAAGAAAAAAGTCCCCATCAGGTGCTGCGGCTAGAGACCTTCAGAGTCGCTGGGGCTGTGAGAGCATTTCTGAGTTGTATGAATAAATATGGAAAGACATTCATAGAATTACACTTGATCTGGGAAATGTAGCTGTTGGTCATGTCATTCCATGTTTGTTTCAGATCCTGGTAAGTGGTGATTAAGTGCATTTTTGGCTCTGTCAGCCAGTAAACAATAGTGTGATTGGTTGCGTTGAGTATGGAGTAAACAAATAACACGCTTTAGTAAGAGACTTGAGCCTAAAAGGAAACTGTCATTTGCAACCACGGCCTCAACTCTTGAAGTCAAATGGCCTCCTATGCAGCTCTCCCCACCAGGAATCTTGATGACCAAAAGCCATCCAACTCTCTTGTCAATGGTGGTGAGAGCCGCTCCACCACATGTGAGCATTCCTGGGGCACCACGGCCTCACCACAAGCTCATATTTATCGTGTGTGGTTGAAACGCCACAGAGGAGCCCAAAGCCAACACATGGCTCAAGGAACACACACACACACACACACACACACATGGCGTACACTGTCTGGCCTCGTTCTGCTTAGTCTGTCCAGCTTCTCTCCTCTGTAATATAGAAAGAATCAGCAGTATTGTCAAAGTCAGCAATTCAACTCCTGTAAAACAAGTTTGCAAAGACGTCTGGCAGCTGTGAAGTCACGATACGAGCAGCCGCCCATTAAGATCAGTGTACTACTAACTTGCTTGAAGGGTGACCTACAAGACTGGGACAGGGTAATTACTGCTCTTCTGAGTCTTTTGTATTTTAATTAACCCAAAGTTAATGGAGTTTAATCACTAACACAGAAAAAAGTTCCTTCTCTTTACAACGCACCAAGTGTGCGTTACAGGAGATATAACGACTGTCAGATAGGTTGTGTCTGATATACTCAGCCCATTAGCAGCCAGTAAGAAGTGTGGGGAGTCCTTCCTTTGGGTCCTTTGATTGTGGACTTTCTTAGTAGTTTTAGTGGTGCTCAGCTATTATCATCCTCCAAGGTAACATGCAACAGCGCTTTTATGTCTTCTCTGAACTTTGGACCCAGCTGGATGTGTTTAGAACTGTTATAATGTAACAGAGGTTCAAAAGATTTCACTACCTTCCATTTAGCTCTCCTGCTGACACTGTTGGGCCACTTTAATATGCTTCCACTCAGGGTCTGGATCTCATCAAGGCCATATGAGGCAAGGGGAGAAGGTGGGTGGGTTGACAGGGGGGCTGGCTTTACAGGGGGAATCAATGTGATAAAGTACCAATCCATTAGCTGCAGTGGTGGTGAAGTCTGACAGATACAATTGGCTTGTGGGCTGATAAGCACAAGTCGAGAGCGCGACATTACACGAGGCATATCATGTTGTGATAACGGCAATCAAATGTGATGCATGCTGTAATTTAGCAGCTTTGTTCTGCTTTTAGGGCCTGATGTTTGACTACAGTAACACTTGGAGTAAGTTGAAAGAAAAGTAATATCGAAAAACCAAACTTTCACAGTTTTCGGATACCTCAAAGCCCCTGACTGCACCAGAGTGTCAGTCCAGGCATGACTACAGAGTATTTTCCTAGGCTATGGCGTCACTTTCCCCTGGCCTCTATGGAGAGTGTGGTGGGACGCTGTAAAACTTTACTGAGGGGAGTAGTGCGACATGGGAGTGTCTCACCTCCATTAAAGTCCTTGCCAGGGTGCTGTGGCATTTAAACACTCATAAATAACGGTGAGACCCACAAACCCCAACAACGGAGTTCCGCACTTTGAGGGGAAACAGCAAAGGGGCACAACAGAAAGTGAAGGGTGAGCGAAGGCATACTGGTCAGATACCAAACTAAATGACTCCCAAAAAAGCTTTACAGTAACCGCTAATACCCTCTGGCCCTCCGTAGTCGCACAGAACCTCCGCCAAGCCTCTGCTCCCTGGGAGAACAAGGCCACCAATATAGCCATCATAACCAGGGTGTTTTTCTTACTCTTGTTTTACAGGCGAGGGGTTAAGTCACCAGCATCTGGAAGCCCATTCTGAAGTTGAGGGAAGGTCAGTGGAGGAGCAGTCTTTTTCAATAAATAGCTGAATCAAATGGCCATGATGGAGTGGGCGAGGGCAGCTTACACAATGTAAATTTCAGTCAGGTGTGACATTAATAGGCTATATTCTTGGTCTTGGCAGTTTGAGTTTGTACATGCAGTTGAGAAAGTGATGAGTGTGCGGTGGAGAGCCACGGATTAATCCGCTGGCAGCGCTGACACACAGAGTGAAAGGAGGAATTGGGAGAGAGTGGCATAAAGCTGTTAGCAGCAGAGCAGGCTGACATCACCCGAGCTGATACAATCAAAGATCTGGTTTTAAACGAGCCCTCCAGTCCAGAGCGGAGGGGCTGGCCTATGTCTGCCTCCTGAGGTAATTCACACTGCTGTGAGTCCTGCTTGCTCTGCATGAGGAGGATTTGCAGGGATTTCGGGTGGGCTTTTTGTTGAGGCATCCCTCTCGTGTCCACAGTGACAGTGCTGGTGAATTGAGATTGATCTGTGGTTGGAGTCAAGCCCCGTCTGTGTGACAGTGAGCAGAATGAAGACAAAACGAAGGTCCCCGCAGCAGCCAGTGGTCCTCTTTGGTTACGCAGAGAGACAGAGAGCGAGTAGGACAAGAGCTAGATCCTAGTGTGTTTATCCAGGTGTGTGTTGTAGCTTGCCAGCTGCTGTAGAACAGTATTGAAAGCAGACTGAAAGCTTAGCTGTATGTATTAACTTGTGCAAAAAGAGTGTATCCTTGAGAGAAGTGACTCGATTTCATTATTTTCTGAAGAGCTGAAGAGCATTTTCACACTCACATCCTTCGTTATCTCAGTAAGGGGAATTTTCTGCAGTTAGTAGAAGTTTTAAGTGCACAAAACTGAGAACAGGCTGCTTTCAAAGAATTCACGAGAGAGACATAACTAAATTTGTAATTTCAATTAATCCAAGCAGTTTGGCAGCTTGTTTTAAAAATGCTCCAGCAGTGCTATACTTTTCCACAGAACATGAATTAACACTCAGTGCTGTTCAGTGAGTCTAACAACACCAGAAACGCAGAGGTGGTTTTGCAGAGAAGTTTCTGGCCTGCCTGTGTAGCGTATATCTGTGACACTGTGGATTCATATTCCCAACCCCAAATTTTCACTCTGCATGAGAGAAGGATTGCAACAGCTATTGGCAACAGAGATTGGCTACAAGCTCTTTTTTTCACTTCAGTGTATAAAAGTATTAGTATGGTGGTCATGCCAGGAAAAGTAAATCCTCCAGAGCTCTGTGCATGCACATATAAGTCTATTCATGTATACTGTACATGCACAAGTGTGTACTCAAAGGTGTGTGTTTGTGTGTGTGTGCGAGACAAAATCAATCTCATCAATTCAGCGGGGTATTTCCAGCAAGCGCACTGCTTGTAATTACAATAGACCTTGCAGTCATTGTCTATTTTCTTTTTCTTTCATTTGTCTGCCATCAGCTTCATATGGTTGCAGTTTGCATTAATTCATATGTGGTCCACATTTGTGTTTGTAGCCTCAGTAGTTTAATCTCAGCCCAATCACAACAGAAAGGTATGTTCCGGATGCTTCTAAGAGCGATTCCATCTCTGCCCTCTGGATACATCACACACACACACACACACACATACTCACAAAAGACAACTTTGCGACGTAAAATTGTATAGGACAAAAATGAAAACTCGAAACGAGAGCAGTTATGGTTTCCAAAGTGAAGCATATCCATATGGCAGAGGGATAGATTCATCATGTTACAGAAAACAATGAACAGAACCGCCAGGGGGTTTCAGTGCAGCACACATGGAAACGTGAAAGGAGGTCATGGTATCTGCATCTGCCAGAGAACTTTTATAAATTTAAAACAAACAGTACAGAATGAAAAAAAAACAACAAAAGCAAAAAATTAAGCGCTCTGTATATGCATACATGATACTCACAGGCGTTTTAGGGACTTTAGATCTTTATATCATTGTGCATTGTGCAGCACCGCGAAGAACCCATCTGATTTTGTCTCAAATACACTCTGCTGCATGGCAGCGACGCCAAACATACAGCCAGTCATAAAGATCTTAAGTGACAAGAACGAGTTGTGCAACAGATGGTAGGGACGCCACAGAGCGCCAATCTCAACATCTCTGGGTCAGGCTGGGATTACACGAAATCCTTAAAAGAAGTGTGGAAAGTTCACCGCGATGCTCAACAGCAGACCTTTCAAGAAAAAATTGTGTGCAAGTATACCCGGAGCCACTAGCAGCAGAACTATTTTTATTTCTTTTTTGGTTATTACTGCCCTTTGGTATGAAGCTAATCAAAAATTAAAAACCATTGTTCTGGTTTTACTGAATGTCTGTCTGTATGTTCTGTTTCCTGTACATTTATTTGTCTTGGCAATGCCATTATTTTGAGAGTGGAAGTCATTAAAGTGCAAGCCAAAAATGAAATTAATCTTCTGGCTAAAACAGTTGAATTTGACAATGAAAACAAAATGCAATATCTTTATGATTAGTGGGAGTGCAGGCAGTCAGCTCGTTTTATTTCTCTTTAAATGGGGGCCAATCAAGGCAATAACTAAACTCGCTGGAGCTGGTGTGGTGCCACATGCTGAAAATGTGACAAATTGGCTCTCATAGTCAGTGCGGTTTTCCACAGCGATGATCTGACTTGACATTTGAGAGGGTATTCCTCCTTTGGCGGCGACTGTGGAAGATAATGACTGCCATATTACATCAACAGAGTGCCATGCCAACCGCTCAACTGATGACACATCCCATGATGCAAAGCTTTAATACGTTTCCCGTCAATGGTTGTCATACGGCTCTCAATACTAGTTATTTCTCAAGCTGTGTAGCAACAGACAGTTACACAATAACAGTTTTCAAGTACATAGAGGGAGCTCCAAAGGGATTAAAGAGTCATTCATATATTTCATGTCTACTTAACTGATATGTTAAAAAAGTAACAATATCAATAAGCATCAGTGTTACAAATCTCTTATGACAAACTCATAATGTCAGCTTATCTGACATTATGAGTTTGTCCATCCATCCCTTTTCTTGTGCTTATCCCAATCCAGGCCGTAGAGGGTCAGTAGTCAAAGCAGTAACAGTATAAGCATAGCCAGAAGTCAACCCAGCACACTGTAACATTTTTCCATTTTTTAAAACTTGACATTGCTACCCTGCACTCAAAGCATCTACCAATAATCACCAGCCCATACTGCATTTCACCAGCGCCTGGTAGAATAATCTCCTACCATCTCCAAATTGCTGCTCTGCTGCTTTTTAATGCATCCAAGCCCAACTGCAACTAACTGCAGAGCATCTCCACACCTACTAATTTCTGGCCACAGATAAAGCCAGATCACTTCCACGATGAACCGAGGAATCTACAGAGAGCAGAACAGGTCAAACTCGAACATACCAGATATGATTATGTGTAATCTATTAACTAAAATAACACTGTATGAGCAGCATTCAGATCAATGGGAGACAGTTCACATTATATAATACTAAACGGAAGTAAACAAATAACGTTTGTTTGTGATGTTGCAGTGCTCTGTGTCTCCAGTGTTGATCTTTTGTTCTCCTTGTGGACTGTTGTCTGTGTAGAAATGTGAGTTAAAGCCCTACACACTGCAAACTGCCCAGATCACTGTCAAAAAATCATCAAAAGTACGTCTGCTCCTTTTTAATGAATCCATGACTTGTGTCTTCTATTGGAAAGCTACTCTGTCTTTTTTTTTTTAAAATAGTTTTTACTGTGTTTTAGTTGACAGGTTGTTAGATTGGTGCCTGTAGTTTTTATGGCTGTCTCAGTCCAGCTCTTATTTTGAAGATTAACTTTCTCATGTGCCTTATTTTGCTTGACTTCTTGCTTTTGTGGCCCACGCTCATCGTCTTTTCCTGATGCTGATTATTTTCACTTGTGCCTTGTTCGCACCTCACCTCAGAAGCATTTAGGAAGCATGAAACTTAATTTTGAACTCAACTGAAAAACAAATGAGTGAGTATTGCATTGTCAAGCGTGATGATCCCTGTACTGTAATTAATTAATTTGCCTGTATCTACAACTGCTGCATGGTCTTGGGTAGATAAAAGTTCTGCTTTAGTTTCCATTTGTTTACTGTACAGTACCTGCCCTGCTGTAATGCTGGTACACAGAAACAGTCTAGAGAAAAGTTTATTCAAGGTCTTCTTACATCTCAAAGGAACTGCAAGAAGAAGATTATTCTATTTGCTTTTACCACATTAATCATCACAGCGTCTTTGTTGGATTCATTTTCCTGGAAACTGTCTTTTGATCGCCATTTTACTTTCCTCATGAACCAGAACTGCTATATATTGTTGAGTATTATTGGAGCATAAATATACCTCACACCCTGCTGAACTGCTAAACAGTTGACCTGACTTTTCAAACGTGTGTAAATTATTATTATTATTTTTTTAAACCCTGTTTGATTAATGTCTGCTTTTCCTTTCCATTTTTTTTTTTTTTTTTTTTTTTTTTTTGTTTTTTCCCTTTTTTTTTTTTTTTTGTTTGGGTTTGTTGTTGTTGTTTGTGTTGTTTTTGTTGGTTGTTGGGGGTTTTTTGTGTGGGGGGGTGGGGGGTTTTGTGTGGGGT
>VURO01020798.1:164432-192791 GCA_015108175.1 Pelvicachromis taeniatus
GGTGGGGTTAGCAAACATACTCCTCCTTTTCCACCTTCTCTCTTCCGACATCACTCTCCTTCCCAGTCTAATGCCTAAATGATGTGCAGTGAGGAGGGTAATTTAAAACTATGAAAATGAAAGTCAGCCACTGTGACAACCACAGAGACAAGCCCTGATTGCACAGGGAGAGTTGTAGGTGTGATGCCTGTTTCATGTTTCCATATATAAGCCCGCAGAAAGACCACACGTCTTGTCCGGGTAATGATCAGAAGTAGAGCGTGTGATGCAACAGTGTTTTGTAACATGAGACCTCCGAAGCGCTCTATCTAGTGCTTAAGCAAACTGCAATCATCGTGGGTAATTATTTAGCTGTATTAGGTCATTTGAAGCTCAGTTAATTCCTGGTTACATTCCATCTGTCACAGACACAAAGGCTCTTGTCTTTATCTGTAGTCAGTGCTGAAATATAAATTACACTGCAGAGTGGCTCAGGCAAAAGTAGGCTTACAATGGAAGGAACATAAAAGTGTAGAATCACAGTCGTTGCCAACAGCAAGTTAAAAAACAAACATGTGGTGTGCAAATGCCTTAAAAAAATCATGAGGATTTAAGAGTATCCTTTAATGTTCCAGCCGAGCGGGTTGTTCATTTCCAACAGGATTAATTGAGCATCCAGCAAACGAAGCACAAGTTTGTCTCCTGACTGACTCGAGACAAAAGAAAACACTGAAAAAAGGGTGAGCAAGAACATCTTTTAACAAGAAAATGTATCCTCTAAAGCACAATATATGTACTGTGGAAGACATCATTTTAGTCACCAAATTCTCCGTCTGGTTGTAGCCTGCCGAAATATCAGTTATTCTACCTTTTCTTTTAAAAAAAAGTTGAATAATGCCTCAGCGGTCCAATAAATCTCATTTTTCTTCATACAACTTACCTCTACCCTGTTTAAGTGTGCTTCAGGGAAAAATGACTTTACAGACCTGCACCAACATCAAACGCCTGCACGGCACAATCTGGCACAAGTAACAGCACGCACACACTGTCGCACGTGTAAAAAGGGCGTTGACACCTACATACACATTCATAAGCAGAGGTGGTTTTGTCATGTCACCCTCCTTAACATCTTGCTACAGGCTGCCTCATAGGAGGAGAAAATATGGTGTGATGTCACTTCTGGCATGGCCCCGGTGTCTGAAAGCTTTTTATGCGCCGCCCCAGTGAATGAGAGGCAGACATTACTCAGAATAAGAGTGGAGACTATCTGTTCTCCACAGTTAAAGCTGTTATTTGTTAGCGTGGACCTCTGCCAGAGTCGGGCCACTGTCTGTTGACTGCTGATCAACACAATGCAGATCAGATCACCGAGACTCCATAAAACATCTTTAGCATTTAACTGTGCCATACATTCATCTTCCTTGTTGCTCTCATTGGCAGGGCCACGCTTGCTCCACCAGCACCACTGGCACACTTAAAGCAGCCTGGCGGCACCCCCTTAAAGCCACCAAGGGGGTTAGTCAAAATAGAGCTTCATCTGGCCATCAATCTTCATTCTCTCTCCCTGTGAGCAGCACAGGACCACGTCTTGTGTTGCAGTTAAAAGCCTTGGAACCGCTGTTCCAGCCCTGCGATAAATTGATTGCTCTATACGGCCTGTGGCGAATGTTAGGAGATCCTGGTCCATACTTGCAGTTTGTCACTGTGTATTAGGAACAGGCGAGGGGATTCCCAAAGCCTGACTCATAAGGCAAGCACCTTTCAAATAGAATTTAGCAAAAAACAGTCAAGTGGAAATGTAAATTGCACATTCATTTAAAACGTTTGGGATTTTTGCATTTATGTTTGAGAGGAAAAACAAAAGCCAGAGGCATTTCAAGCAAACAATGTGACAGCAGTTAAAAGAAATAGACTGCTGAAGGACCAATGAAATAATAGAGTTTGGGCAATTCATCAAACGCACGCACTCCCTGCTTTTCATCACTGTGAGCAGCAAAGGAAAACTCTCACCCAATTCTACTCCTTTTGCATGTTACTTCCAACTTTTTTCCCCTCAGTTAAGGTTTTTTTTTTTTTTTAATATTCGCAAAAATGCACTAAACCCATTACACATTACAACCGTCTCAATTATGATTCTTATGCAAGTAGAACTCATATTTATGTGCTGACATGCACTTTTTCTTGCTCAAACATTTCACTTTAAATCAGCATTACATTATCATGCGAAATAAACACCTTAGTTCAGTGCAGCGGCCTTCAACTTTAGACCAGACATCCTTGTTGCATCTCATACATCCTCAGCATTAGCGATCCCATCCCAATTGCCAGCACTACTGAAGGGCGTGCTTACTTTCCCTCATGAGAAAGTGCAGAGAAGGACAGAGTTGACACTCAGCTAAATCCATTCACTGTTTCTATTTCTGTGCAACGTCTAGACATAAAAACATTTTGTTAGGAACCAAAAGCCACAGCTGGGTTACGCAAAGCTGGACTAGACTCGGATCCTTCAAAAACACTGCACTACATGTTAGATTAAAGCGAGTGTCTGTTATTGATTTTCCTGTCAAGCACCTTGCTGGGTGTATGTTTGAACTCCACAGATAAAATGTAGTTGATGAAGTCATGTGTTTACCTCCTATAATGTCTTTGTACTAGGGAAAAAGATTGTCTGCCGTCATAAAATGTTTATATAAGTGTCTTTTATAGGATGTTCCTTGTATATATAATTGTTCGCAGCATCATAAAAAACATGGCCAACAAAGTGCAAATTACAGGGTTTGTGGGGGTACTGACCACCTATTTTCCACACTCCAAGTCACAGCATCTGTAAACAAAGTAAATGTGTTGAGCCATCAACACACACCCAAAAGGGTGACCGCAGATGATGTCATTCCAAGGCTAATGAACATTTGGAGCTGAGGGCCAAGCTGTGCATTCAATTAAAAATGAGGTTCTTGTTATTATTTGAATATAAAGCTGTTGTGTTTGTTGGCACAATTAACAGAGAGCACGAACACGAAGAATCAAAACTAAGCGAAACAGAGCACAAAACGGCATTACATGAAAAAAAACGTGTTTAAAACTTTGGATGCTTATTTTTACTAATCTCTTTGCACCTGCACAAAGCAGCAAATATCATTAACGGAAAGCGGATTTGTAGTATTAAAAGCTAATGTCTCAGTCACAATGAAATAATTTAGGTTTTTTTTAAGCAGCCTGTGTGATTCATTGATATGATGATGCATCACTTCCCTTTTGGGACTTCCTCAGCTTCCTACATCTGCTGAGTGAATCTCAAATGTCAGCATTGTCAACTCTGTGCTTCCCCATGTTTGTGTTCATGTGTAGCACAGTGGGTGCCTGATATATTTCAGGATAGAAGGACTGTCATTGGACACGTCAGCACCTCAGTATGCTGCAAAAAAAGCAGTGGGTGAGTGACAAACAGCATCTGAAATAATCCTCCCCCAGAGCTTTTGCTGGAATTCAAGGGAGTGTGTCACAAAATGCTGGAAATCAATCAAAAAACAGGACTCATACATTATAAAGAGATTTGCAGGGTCTCCCAAGTCCCAATGTCCTGTATTGGTTGTTTCAAGTGCAACATTATGAATGCTTTTGCAAATATAAACCGTTTGACTCAGCTATAATATTTCTTGCAACAAGACAACTATGCTCTGTCGTCGAGTGTGGCATATAAAGGATGCTTTCTCCCATGGAAAGTTTAAAATATAGTCATAGCTATCATGATGTCACTCACTAGATTGTGAAATCCTGATTTGAACATAGTTTTGTTCCTAGATGTCAGAACAGCTTTTAAAATACTCGTATGTGTTTATATGCTTATTTGTTCCCAGAAAAAGGCTTTCACAATTAGGGCTGTGATTCAACAGCCCCAACATTAAGAGACTTAACATCAGGTTCAATACATATTATTTACCATGCCCCCTGTTATAATGTAGGTGGTGTACAACCAGGACATCAAAGGCAACTGCTGTATTTTTAAAATGTATACATGTGTGCAAGAGAATGATCTTACACTCTAAATGTGTTTCACAGACAATTATGAGAAATGTACTGAAAACACAGAAACAAAATCTAGATGGGATAACAAAAGAGTTTGAGATTATGAGGAGCTGGCAGCAATGCACTCAGTGAAAGGGACTATGATGGGAAATTGTTTGTTCTTGAGTATAAGTGCATACTAACTTACACATACTTAAGGCCGAAATGGGACAAACTGGCAGGTGTAACAACTGATGACTGTCTAAATCTGACAGGGAAAAATATTTGACTTTTGAAGTGGCTGCAAGGCAAAATGACTGAAATGATCCCAGAACTGAAACTGGTATTTTTGCATTGTATTATACACCAGGTGGTCCTGTCTAAGTCAGTGCTAAATAGTGATGATGGCAGAAGCTGTTTCCTGTTGAAAGGGAGTTTTTCCTTCCCACGGTCACCAAGTGACAGATAGGGGTTGCATGATTGTTAGGGTTTCTAATATTGTAGGGTTTACCTTACAATATAAAGTACCTCGAAGCACAACTGTTGTTATGTATTTGGTGTCATATAAATATAGACAAACTGAATTAAATGCAATTGAATAATAAGCTACTTTTTGTAGTAGCGGTTTATAAAGAGATAAAATTAAAATGAGGCAGAGATGAGTTCAACTTTTTTATGCGGCCAACACAACAGCTTCTCAGTTCTGGCTGCCTGGGAAAATTAATGGAAACTTTTTTTTTTGCTTCATCTCAGACCTAAACCCAAGTATTTCTTATCAGAGACAATTTTTGACCTGATGATGGTATAAAGATAAAGGCCAAAGGATAACAAAAAAAAAATGTTTAACCACTTAACCAAAGTTGGGGACTAGCCAATATAATACTGCCACTGCTAACAGCTTTCTGATAAAAAATATATTCCAAATTCCTAAAATAAAGAAATGTTTAAAAGGCCTTCCATTATTTCTGTTCAAACTCACAGCTGAAAATATGCAAACAAATCACTTGCAGGTAAACTGCTATATTTAACATTAAACAGATATTCCATTATGATAGATGTCTTTGCTCCAACACAGAAATTTCTTTTTTCCTCTACAAAGGAAACATACTGATGCAAACAACCTGTTTCAGCACACCAGTAATGACTGAGAGTTTAGTCTTGATTAAAATAAGTCTAAATTGGTCCAGTCTCTGATACTGCAAATGGGAACAAAATACACAAAGCGTAAGCAGGAAGAAAAGGCCTCCATTAGCCTTCACTGCAGCCGCTGATGATTGATATGATAGCAAGCCCATTCAAACTGCAAATTTTACACATGATTGAGGCTCTATTGGATGTAATGAAATGGCCTTCCTGAATATTGCACTTGAGTGACTGTGTTACCACCAGTACAATAGCTGCTATTATAGTTTTGGGCCTTCAACCCATTTTTCATTGTACCAGGTCCACTGTGTTATTACTGCAGAACTCAGAGTGAACCCGCGCGGCTTTGGTTTCTTGCTGTTACGGATGTGACCGTTCTCTCCACTGAGAGCAATTCATAGAGTGTTAATTGACCACCGCAATCACTCAGCAGATTTATGGAAAGTCTGAAGGGTCACAGGAGACTTCCAGGGAAGACCGTCCAGGGAGCAGGGCTAGCCTCTGAGCTGCAGCTGGGGGGATTTCTAGGCTTTATAAGTACACTACAGGTTCATAAACTCCCTGCCTTCCTTCAGTGACCCCAGAGGAGATTTACATTATATAGAAGAACTGTATTTAAACAGGCCATAAAAGAAAATGAAATAATCTTGTGGGTGTCCTTGTGTGGGAATTTTGCATTATAGCGACACTTTAATAATGGCTCAGCAGCGGTTATGATGAAGAAATCTGGAAAAACAAACACAGAATCTATTATCTTCAAATACAGACATGACCCAGTTTGTTTCTATTTTTCATCCGCTCATCCAGATGTGCATAATTCACTGGGAGGAGGAGCTGTAACACTGACAGACTGGGTGTGGGCATTGGGGCCCATCTGGCCGACTATAATCAGCTTTAAAAAAAAAAAAAAAAACGGTGCTACAGACAAATGAATGATACAAGGCGCATGTAGAACACCAGGGTTCCACGTCCGCACTACAGTAGCCAGCATCCAATGTCCTTGATTAAAGATCCAATGTGCAATATTGACATGGGCCAGTGGAAGGAAGGGCCCTGGTTTTGAGTGCTGAAACAATAAAAATGGTTTTGTTCATTGTTTATTCTCCAATGCAGTGTGTCAGTATGTCAGGGTATTAGTTTGAACAAATGCATCTGGACACTCTTAATACTGTTTAATCCCTTCTGTCAGCCGGCCAGTGTTGTCCTCGTGCCAACACACCATCTCCAGTGTGTCTCTTGTCTTCAAACAGAGAAAGTGAGCATCCAACAACATATTCCTCGCGTTCCACAGTTGAACTTCATACTCGTGGAATAGTTTTTTTTGTTCACATTAAGGTAAGAGTGAACCTTACGTTTCTTTTTAACGTATTCTTCTTTCGTTTGTTGACTCAGGGCTTGAGGAGATTGTTCAGAAGGAACGTTTCTCCTTCTAATAGGCTGGCTTAATTTTGAATTTACTGGGTTGTTTTTGTGGACTGAATGGTTAGGAAATTGCTCCTACAGTTTAACATGGAGCAGTTAAGATTAATTGCCTTAGGCATGCCAATAATTTTACAGTTATTATGTGATAAGCTCTATCACGTCTTCTGATGAAATGTGTTACAGTTGTTTTTAGTAAGAGTTGCCCAGGCATGATGATTTACAAGAGCTAAAAGTCTGTGTTTTGCTGTGTGGAGTCTAAATGCCATGCTCGCTTGCAGCAAAAGGCAATACTAATGGGTTTGTGTTACATTACTAAATCAACTCGAGCTGTGAAGCGGCTCCCAGCAAACCTTTATGATCCATTAACCACCAGGGATGGTTTTGCCATGGCTGCGGTGCCAGCTGGCAGAAACTGACGAGGCCATATCATAAGCAACCCCTGCCAGTGATAGCTTTACTGAGGTTTGCAGAACTCCCCCCACCGTTCTCTCGAGCTTTTGACATACATGTTGTTTTCTCATTAGCCAAGGCTCCACGTGGTCCTGTCTCATGGAAATGTTTGATGGAATGAAGGTAAATGCGCTGTGTACAATGTGTTAGACTTGATGTCTGCAGACAGCTCGGGAAGAGAGACAAGTCTGTGGAGTGGTTTGAGTTTGGGTGGAGACAGCAGCATTTACTGTAGAACTGCAGACAAATATGCATGGACCTCACCCTAGGCTAGTGATCAACTCCTCTGTCATCAGTGTCTTTATCATGCAGACAGAGATTGATATCCAAGGATCAGATTCCCTGGGATTCCTCCTGCAAAAGAAAGTCCCATTTTTCAAACATTTGGAAACATGAAAGATTTCTGTAGCAGCGCTCGACGGTTTTATTGTGTTACCCGTGAAAGCTGGCAGCGCTCTGCAATATCTACACACAAATAAACGCCTCATTTTCCAAGTTGCCTCTCGACATTTATCAGTGCACGGCTGCTTTCTGAATATGCTTAATGAAATGTTTATGACTTTTTTAAAAGTTATGAGGCTGTTAGTGTTAAATGCTGAAATCTTTTGAATTTACAAAGCCTTTTCTCCCGAGTACACTTGTATCTTAGGGGTTTGTGGATGACTAATCGTCTAATTTTTCATGGCTCATTTTTTTAAATGAGTGAGTAACGGCAAGAACAAAAGAGAGCAGAACTACAAAAAAACATGACTAAAGGATGACAAATGCATGGGATTTTCTTTACATTGTCAAAGGTAATCATATGGATTGCATCTAATCCCACTGCATGTAATATCACTTTATTTTTTTCAAAATCTTACTCTTTGCTCGGAAGTGAATGTGATCTACCTACACGCCCAAGGTTTCCAAAATGCATTTGTTTTATGACTCTTCAGTCAGATGGATGTCGGGGAATTCCAGGAAACAGAACTTTTATCAGAGTTTTAAACCATTAGCGAGCCGGAGCGAAGGCTGCTAAACTAACATGCATTCATTGAGTAGTCACTGTTATCTAGGTCACAGGTAGATGAGATAGGCAAATCAGAGATTCCCTCCTCCTTTAGAATGAGGCACTTTCACTGGGGTTGGATACCAAGTGAGGAGAGGTGGAGCAGAGGGTCACGGTGGGCATGAGCAATAGAGACTAGAGACAATGCTTCAAAGCCTCTTTGTATTTTGGTTTGTATTTGATCCATTGTCTCCGATGCTCTTTAGGGACCACCGCTAACAAGGCATCGTCTTACTCAGGTTGACAGAGTTTTGTATAGCTAAGATTCCCTGAGAGATTAGGTTCAGGTGAACCTCGGGGTTAGAAGAGTGGGCAGAACAGGGAGTTCATCATTGTTGGAGGCTGTGATTGCCAGAGAAGACAGTTTGATACGAATGTTTCAATGATTCAGAGTTTTATATGGATTAGAAGTTGTAATTATGAACACGTTTTGTTCAAGTACAACAAATGTGCAATGTGGAAAAACCTCCCACTAGATAAGCAAATGACTGTTTCTTTATCTCATAGGGATTGTAAATCCCTTTTAGAGGATTATCACAACGGCCCATTTTATTCCTCACCAGATTTTCCGTCCTGCATAATTGCCATTTGCGTCTATCTCTCTTTCTCCCTCTCTCTCTCTCAGTGGCAAAATTGATGGGTGGAATATCTTGAGAAATATGCGAATAAAAGCCAAAGAAGGAAACATCTCAGAGGCACACCACAATGAATGAGAATTTGAAGGATGCTAATTAAACAATGTCATGATTTATTGTCAGTAACAAAACATTTACTGTTTCAATCCCAAAGGCTTGGCTTCCTGGAAAATGTAGCATTTGGTCACAGCTCTGTTAACTTATTCGCTTCAGTTTGGGTTGCACTGAGGGTTTCGAAAAAGAAAAAAAAACCCAACCTTCTGACAGCCAGTATAATATGACCTAGATTATAGCCTCTGTGCCTGCTTTTGCCATTTTTACATCAATAAAGTTTTATTACGCTCTATTTGGATTTATTAAAAAAAACATTCAAGGTAAATGATTAATTAACAACCACCGAACACCAATCGAATTTAATAATGGAGCAAGTTTAGGCCATTACAAGCTGTCAGAGTTTTCTTATCTTGATAACAACTGTAAACTGTTTACTGCTTGTAAAACTGTTGTGTAGCCTCACACATTTTAATTGAAAAAGCTTCCTAGAAAGCCTCCCTACATCGACATGTGCAGCACCCCGGGTTCAGAGCGCAGGCTTTTGGCTGGCTCATGAATGGACAGGACAGAGATGTTATCTGGCCTTAGGGAGGATGTTTGCGGAGTGGGAGTAGAAGGGCTGTGGGGCTTCAGTGTGCTAATGCAACTAAGAGCCAGGAAGGCAGAGTGTTGACTCTGCAGATTTCTGCCAGCTACTGATGGCTATGGGGCTAAATACTGACCCCATGGACTAATAAAGAAAATCACCTCGGGCACGAGCCGCAGGGGTCAGAGGTAATGGCGTGGCTGTGAAAAACACAGGCCACGGCTTTCGATGACGACTCTGCCTAATTGAAATGACAGTTGAAGACCAGTGAGAGTAACAGTGTTTATTTACGTCTTTGTTACGCGGCGAGCAAGCACAAAGATATGCCGGGCCTGGCCATCGATGACATCGCTCCTGTATGCTGTCTGGCTCCGGGATCTCTGCGCTAGTACAATAAGAACTTCCTGTCTGCCATCAGATTCCCCGGCATTCGACCCAGGCCCCGGGATGAGGCGAGGCGGCTGCTGTGGATGTGGTTTTGTGAAAGAATATAAGTCCTAATCAAACTGACAACATGGGGACCTGTTCCATTCTTTTGACCTACCAGCTGACCCTCAATCTGATCTGCCGTCTATTTTGGAGCCACAGCGGTCTGCTATTTGCTAAAGCTGTATGGATTTTAGTTTCCTGTACTCAAACACCCTTAGGGAGACTTTGAGCCTGACTGTCAAGACCCTGTTTCACAGTGCTGATGTCAGCGTTTCTCTTAAAGCTCTACACCAAGTCTGGTGACAAAGTAGTTGCTGTATAGCTACAAATGTGTTGTTGCTTGTCATAGAAAAAAAGATTGGAGGCAATAAGCGCATGTTCCCAGCAGCAATACTGCTGAAACAACAAACAGTGGAATATAAGAGGCCAGAGGATTAATCCTTTATTCCATTTAGTAACAACAAGGGAAACTAGAGAGAAAAAGACAGAAAAGGAGCTGCAGGGCAACATACCGTTGAAAATGTAAAGAATATAGCACGTAAAAAAAACCATCATATCGCTATCTGAAGAAACAGAGGAAGGCAGCATTCGTGGTCTCCTGTTTCACTGGGGTCAAGGTGAAAGAGCAACCTTCAGCAACCTGAGTACTAAAACAGCCTGCTGCTGTCTAGCATGACTAGACATTCAGCATTAATGGCCTCCGGAGAGGGCCTTCAGCACAGGAGGAAAAGAACACAAATACTCCCCTCTCACACCCGAGCAGCACAGAGGACGGAGGAGCTTATACGTGTGGGGGCATAGAGCACTAACACCAAATTGATCCAAGTTTCCAGAGCATGCCAGGTGACTGAACATTGGACATGGTACGTGTACTGGAACCCTGATTAGGAAACGCAGTTAAAAACATGGACGAGTGTATGAATCTTTGTGATTTCTGAGACGAACAATAGGGTTTTTTTCTCTCCTCTAAACTGTTTTTTTAATAACTGATAAACCTCCATACATGTAATGTTTCTGACATGTAATTTCCTGTGCAAGGATGACATAAATTACATTTTTACTAATAGCACGCTGCGAGTTTTGAAGAAAAAAAGCTGCCTTGTGTCATGCAAATTCTGATCGCCGCAACATGAGTGGGCTTGCGGTCATTTGAAAAGTCCCTTCGGAGCAGGAAATGAGCAACTATTGTGCTGCCTCCTCTTTAATTCAGCTGAAGGTTCAGGTTTCTGTCGTCACTTCAGTCCATGAAGAATCCAACGATCACAGCCCAGCTTCCTCAAATGTTGGCAATGTGCGTGAACACGGCATGCCTGCAATAGGTGATTTATACGTACACAGTACATTTGATCTCATTGTGTTTCCAGGGTTTTGCTAAAGTCATTAATTCCGATATTGTGCTCTCAAAGATGGCCTTTGTGCCGCTTTTGTAGCTTTTTTGTTAGACTGACATAGAAAAAAAAAGTGTGCATGTGCCCTTCCCTTTACTTCCTTAACATATTGGACAAAGATTTTGTGCAGTCTTTTGTTTGTTTTCCAGTGTTCAGTGGGCTTCTCCTCATCCTGAGATTTATCCACCTAAATATGCACCCACATGCACGCATGCAATAAAGCTAAAAACGTGGCAAACTGACTACAGGTCCTGAGGGAAATGTGCCAGAGGAGGGAAAATAACATATCAGATGTAACAGAACATGCTTTATTGAATCTTTATAGCATGGGACATGCTGTACTAATCAGACAGGTTGGCACAGTAAAGCGGATAAACATGCTCAAACGTCTTCCATCACGGGCTGCATTTATTTTTAGATTTGCTTGAGCAAAACACATATAGAAAAATGTGCCTATAGTTCAATTTTGACCTTAAACTATAATTACAGTTCTCTTGTACTGACGTGAACCACACCCTCCCAGACACCTATGCAAGATGAAACAGAGCAGAGACTTGCAAGTAATTGGGCTTTTTTCCTTAGCTGGAATATCTATGGACATATGGCAAAAGAAAATGAAAACATGTAGACAATAATAATTATAATAATACTCAATAAGCATTAAACTGAAAACTGGCTGCTGTTTATATTTCAGCAACTGTTTATTAGGTTTCACCCCTTGTTAAGACAAACCAAAGACAGATATACTTCTGCAGTATACAGTACGACTGCACACAGTATAATAGTGTGGTTTATACGCACTTGTAACGCACTTTACGGCCTTTCACATAACTTGTCTGTTAGAGCTCTCTGAATCTTTCTTTACTCTTTGTTAGTCTTTAAAAGTTGCAGGATTTCTCTCTGGTCCCATTTGTTTTATTCACGGCTATTTCCAAAAAGTAAACACATTCCCTTCTCATTCATCCATGGCATGAATTTAATTAGAAGTTTTGCCTGTAGCTCTCTCAGAGGGGTCAGTGCCTTTCAAAAAAAAGAAAAAAAAGAAAAAAAAGAAGAAAGATCTGATTTATGTGTCCTTAAAAGGAGGAAATTTATCTGTGTGAAATAAAACTTGATCATCATTCAAATATCTTTCTTAATCTGCTCTGATAGCTAAAGTCAGCAGACAAATTCAGACTTGCCTTCAAGCCTTTGTGTTCAGTACTTTCTCCCATGAACTGTATAAACTATAAATTTGTCAACTCAATCAAAAAAAAATAACAAACCCTTGTAACTGGCTAACTAGAATTTATATTATTTTCGATGACTCATAGCATTAAGAAGGATAACTTTTCTCACTCGATCACATGCTGACAATTTGTCCCCCCCCTCAAAAAAACAAACAAAAAAACAGGCTGACAAAACGGACAAAGCAAATATTTTATGGAAAACGCACACAATGTCTGAAAGAGTTATTTAAAAATATTCTGAAGCTTTGGACCTCTGTCATTTCTATAATGCCATTGACCTGTTGGCAAGCTTCACCTCCTAGTGCTAACACTTCAATGAAAACCTCATGAGGCCACGGTAAATTTGTTGCAAAGAAAAGACGTCCACGCACAGCGCTGATCGCGGTGAGGCCCGTGACTATTGTTGCCATCTGCTCACCATTTCCTCCTGCAAAGAAGATAATTGAATCTGAAATCACTTTTCTCTCTTGGTTTAAGAGCGAGGGTCGTGTCTGTGACTAAAGTCTTCACCACAATAGTTCGGGCTCTTGTTTGTATTCTTTATGAAGTTATTTCCCCCCGTGGTCGTCTCTTGCAACATCTGCCCCTCACCCTCCAGATAAATATGGACCATCTAATCACCTGCCACACTTAATTAAAACCCCCCTCAGTGGCTTTACGAGAGCCATCGAAGGGCACCGTGCCCGAAGGGGGTCGTGCAGATAAGACTTCAGCGTGTGCTTTGTAAGGTCTTTGCACAATAGAGGATGCTAAAAAAATCTTTAAGCTGGTTTGGTGAAACTAGGTCAACGCTGGCAGCTGTGGGTAACATGCTACTCGCCTGGCCTGTGGTCCAGCATGCCCCTCGTCGTCTTTAACACCCTTTGTGCCACCATCTCGGCACTAATCTGTCTTTTCACTGAGTGTTAAAATTAATTTGCAGTGATTTCTATGAGGCCAGAGACATCGTTAGGAAACCTCAAAGGGAGAACAAATGGACAAGTTGCCAATAGTGGGCCTTTGTCCTCGGCCTGCCCCTTTCTAAATACCCATGACAGCAGCTTTGAAATGCCTGCCTGATGAGGCTCAGATGCTCTGGCTGGGGACATCACAGTGACCATACTTGTCCGGCCGTGAAAAACATCTCATGACAGAGACAAAGTCAGCACAGCAAACAATGAAACCGACTAGATTCCAGAACTGCCAGTCAGAGCCCAGCCTGCACTGCTCCGGTGAAGTATCTCGATCTGAACTTACAGATAAAGCTAAATTTTATTTTTTGCTTTATTTCCTCCGTGCTATATCAACAGTGTAGGTCCCACAGGACCACAACAGTGAAAAGAGATAATTGTATTGCTTCAGAAAGCTTGGCTTCAATACAAAATGGTGTTCCCATGGGAAAATCAGAGACACAACTGGTTAGCTGAGCTTTCCAGTAGTGCTCATAATGCCATTAATTGTGTGCAGGGAGAGTTGGAGAAAGAGGTTGGCCGCAGAGAGCTCCAGAGGAAGCCACATCGTGTAAAGCAGGTTTGTGTGCGACCGCTGCAATCTGCTGTGTTACAACCCCGATCCTCCTGCTCACGTCTTCTATCTTTTATCCCTTTTTTTGCCTTTCTTATCTTTCCTTATTTAATCTTTCTCTGTTTACATCTCTCATCCACCACTACTCCTGACACGTAAACGCTCTCTCACTGTTTTACCCTACGAGGGAAGATTAATGATACAAACATTTCTGCAGTTTACAGCAATGCAAGCCACTTTTTCTCATTCAGCCTATAAAAAAAGATACACCTATAAATGCATAGTTGAGACACCGCAGGATCAAAGTGAGACATCGAGAGCAAATGAGTAAAAGTGTGAGGAGGGCAGTTGTGGGTGGGTGTGGTGGGAGAGTTCCTCTCATCAAATTAAACTTCAATCACCGTCAAAGACACACTCAGATTCCAGACAGCCAATCAGCCAATCTAAGACAAATGATTTTGTTAAGCTTTCCTGCCACACTGGGCGTGGGAACGGCGCAGATTCTCATAAAAAAAAAAAAGGAGCCTGTAAATTATTTCCCTCCTGCTTCAAAGACCTGAACAACTGAAAAGAAAAAGATATGTGTTTATATGTGGTGTTTCTCTGTTGTTGTCTTGGGTCTGTCAGTCTCAGCTGAGTGGATGGGAGTGCAAACAATATCGGGGGATCTACAACCGTCTGCTCACGTGCGACCGACTGAGACACGGGACACAAAAGGATGTCATCTTTCATTCTCGTGGATAAATAAAGCCCTTCAAGCATCATTTAAACCGGGGGGTATGCATTACGCTTTATTTGAGGCAGCATTTTGATCAAAGCTACTTGGAGGAAGTTTTTTCTCTTCCCCCCTCCTCCACCAACCCCCACGTGCCACCTTCCCAGCCTTCCACATCCCACATCCCACAATCCAACACCCCCCTCCCCCACCAAACCACGTCTGCCTTGCCGTTGCTAATCACTGGTGGTCTCCTGACTGCCAACAGTAATTGATTAGAGAGAGGAGCGCTGGTTGGCGAGTAGGGGGGAATGGAGGGGAAAGTTCAGCCCAGAAGTTCTCAAGGTCACTGCCCTTTTCTTCCCCCGTCTGAACTTCTTTTCTCATGCTATTAGGTATCAGCCACAGGGGAAACTGCAAATATTTGGCTCACTCGGTATGACTTCCAAGAGGTTTGGTGGTGGCGTGCACAAACAGGATGGTTTACGTAAGCAAAATGGATGCATCTGCTAAAGAGAAACACGATGGTGAAAAGGCTCAGAGTTTGCAATGTGTTGATTTAGGAATTCAACATCCTCGAATGAATATGATTATTTTTGTAGACCCCCGGCCCACCCCCCACATCAATGGCTGCCGAATGCTGCCACGTTGTTTGCCCCCTGTGTGGCCACTCAGCATCCTTCACAATATAAAGACGGCTCAGTGGATGTTATTCTGATGAAATAACTCCCTCCGTTCGTCCTGATTTTACAGGAAGATGTGACATTCCTTGCCCCTGGAAAGTGACTCACGCTGCCGTCTTGTTTAGTAAATGCAATTACGGACCGGTTGAACCGTTCTCCTTTTCTGTGAAAAAGACTCACCAAAAAAAATCCTCTTTCACTTTCCTTTTTTTCTGTGTGTGTGAATGCTCTATATGACCAAACAGGGTCATGTTCACGCTATGGACACAGAGCCTATGTGTATGGAAACATGACTGTCACAGGAAATGTTCAACATGTTTCACAGAAATGCAGCCGAGCAAGAGGTGAGGGTGTTTTAGAGAGGCGCCCTCCCAGTGCTGCGGGCTGGTGTTGATGTTGGCTTCACGGTTGTCTCGGGGGTGCCCAGAGTTTACCACTCTCTGGTTGCGAGGCCAGTAAAAAAACACTCAGAGCATGCTCAGATGCTCACAGACCCATGTCTGGACATGTAGGCTAACTCACGGAGAGCAATGAGGACTAAGTGATGTAATTTTACGAATGTAAGGTAAACGTCAAACAAACCCAAGAGGCAAAGTTAAAGGCAAATAATTAGAATAGCTTGGAATTTATATCATCACTTAGGGAGTGCAGACTGGTGGGTTTCCATATTTGTCTCAGTCATCTCTCCCACTTTTTTGCCTCAGGCTGTAGCAGCTGTAAAGCATTCATCTTTGTCTGCTCTGTCACTTACACTGTCTCTCAGCATTCATCATAAGGAACTCATTTTTCATAAATCTGCCAGTAAGGTCGCAGATTTTCAGCTAATTTCAAACACAACCCATATAAAGGAGACGGAACATTAATCCTACATATATCTTTTCGTTCCCCTACTGGTTAGGTATATTCAAACAACATGTAAAAAGGATTATGACAAAACTTGATATTCTTGCAAATACCAGATCAAGATATCATGAAAGCCAGCCGCGCTAGGCTGCGAATGAAAAGCACTTGTGTGGTTTAACTTTATCCAGACTTGTGAATGCCAGTGGAGGTCCTTTTTAAGAAGTGGTGGGCTCTGTTTTATGTCAGCATTGTGCATCTGCTCTCCACTGCCCCCCTTTGTTGGGCTTGAAGTATTGATAGTGATTATGTCAGAGACCCCACTTTCTAGCTCCCCTCATAAAAGCACTGCGTTTTTCTGATGATGCACACCAACTCGGACCATTTTATGTTAATGTTAGGTTATTTTCTCTTGAGTCTTTAATCCCCAAAACAGTGGAAAGTATGTCATTTTGTCCGATTTCTATAGAGCCAGTAGCTCTTAGCTTGGTTTGGTGCTTTGTAGCTTTGTTGTCATGTTCATATTTGAGGAATAATAACCATAAAAGTTGTCATCTGCAGCTAATGCAAATGTCAGGCTGCTTATTTTTGATCACCTTGCTTCCAGTACAAACTACCATGTGGGTGATGCAACATAAAAGCCCAAAAAAGCAACAAAGAGTCTTCAACCTTGCGCTAAGCCTATCCGTAGTTAACTGGCTTCCCACTGAAATCATCTCAAAGTTCTGATATTTGTGTTAAAAAAAATCTTTCTGGAATTTTAAACTCCAGTTTTATTGGAGCTGTACTGAGTTGAACTTGTTATTTGGATATGGTCAATACAATTTTATTACAGATAAGAGAAGCAATTTCATAATTTCCAGGTGAATATACACCTTGAGACTTCACAAGGTAAGTCACAAACAGAAACAATGTCAAAGAAACAAACAGTAGCAGCTTCCTTGCGCTCCAAGAACACACTGAAGAGGAAAGGTGAGAGGTGGGTACTCAGGGAGGAGTAATTATGCCCATCACTCAGCGTCACTGTATGGGCGTGAGAAAAAAAGCATGCATATCATCTTTTCATACAAGCCTTCGATGTGGGTGGTGTGGTAAAATGGTTTTAAGCTGATGCTGGATGATTTATCATGTAGCATAGAACAGGACTGGGCCTGTGGAATGAAGGAAATGTCATCCGATGCCATACGGGTTGTATGAGCCAAGCATCCGCAAGCCCATATTCTCACCTGACTGATGACCTCCAAAGAAACTGAACACTGCCTCATTTTAATATAACCATCTGTCCTAGACACACATATTTATATATATATGTACACATATATAAATAAATGTGTTTTTACGACATATTTAAAGATATACTAAACCATTAAAAAAAAAAAAGTCAAGTGATCATCTCATTACCTTGGGTTATGACCCATGTGGATATTACTTTGATATGTTTCACTAACACCCCCGTTTACTGCTCTGAACATGACAACACTGTCCCAAGATCCGATCTGATCGAGAATGTGTCAGGATAAGCTTTATGCAAAGAGGACACAATCTGCAAGCCACAGGAACCTCTTCCATGATAACGGTGAAGGCACCACTGGAGGGTACGAGGCTGTGACGGGCACTGCTGTATTACCAAGGTCCTCTGAAACCAGTGTATCTGAACTGCTTATCATATCAAAGCATGCTGATTAAGGCAAGCATTCATTTCAAGTGTTCACCTAAGCTGAGGAGCATGAATTAGTGGCTAAGCAACATATGTTGTAGCCAGGTGTTTGTGCTGAGTGCAGACCCTGTGGCTTTTATCACACAGCAGCATTTTAAACCAAAGGACGGTTTCTTGTCTTATTTCAGTCCGCAGGAGCTGAGCTGGTTAGTGTGAAATAAGTGTGTTTAGTAGTATGGCAAAAGCAAATGCAGTAAAACAACGACCTCGGGGGTGTCCATGGAGAAGGAACCCTCAGTGTTTTTCATGCAGGCTGTTCTGTTGCTCGTGTTTGTGCGGTGAGAAGGATCCTCTAAGGGAGCAGGAGAAAAAGATTAATGGGGCCCCTCTGCATGCACACTCGGATCAACGGGGATCAGGTGAGAAGGAGACTATCCAGATTACAGTGGAGGATCTGGGAATAGTTAACACTAACTTCAGCCTGTTTGATGAGGACTCTATGACCCCGGGAAACAGCATGTCTCGCTCAGCAAGCTCTGTGTATGCCTGCTCAAGAGCTCTGAAAAAGAAAAGACTGAAGCCTCTGTCTTCACTCTCTGTACAGCCCCAGGCTGAAGTAGCAGTCACTTCTAGCAATGGAGAAGATGATGAGCAAGAGGATGAAGTAGCTGTGTTGTCTGGAAGCAAGTTGGATCCTGAAAACCTTTTGACACCACCTGTCATCAATCTGATTCCACCTACACCCTCTGACTTTGCAGAGATTGATAAATTCTTTGAAATTAATTCAGAGGAAAGTGTGACACACACATCTGGCATTAATGGAAGCATTGCTGCTTGTGACCAGGACACTTACGAGGATAAAACAAAGAGTGTGGAGACTGAGCAGCCAAAAAAAGTATGTGTACTGGCTGAGAGCACGGCCAATAGTGAAGTCGAACCTGAGAGGGGCCTTAGGGATGAGCTTGGAGAACAAAGAGAGGATGTGCCAATTAAAAATAAAGAGAAAACTAAGGGTGAGCTCTTCCGAAGCACCTTCCAGGTGGCTCCTCTCCCTGAGCACCAGGAGAAAAGTGAGTCTAACAGTTTTATTTAAATGCACACTACTGCTAGTCTTTTTCTGCCAGGAGCTAGCTGGATGAGAAGATTAATATCAAAGAATTTTGGGGGGATTTTCAGTGGTGAGGTAGTACAGTCCAGCCTGGCCAAAACACTGAGACCACCTAGCTTAGCTTTGAATAGTGTCCCTTCAAAAACTCCAAAGCTGTCCTCTTTCCACGTTGCATACTTTAAAGTCCAAAGTCAAAATATCTTGTGTTTTTACACTGAACTTTATCCAGGTAAGTCTTTCACAGCACTGCAGAGTAATCTCATGAAAAACATTTGATGCACCACAGGAGCAAAGCCACAGATGCAAATAATAAATGTCAGAGTTGCGTCAGCTGCCTCATGCTCTGCATCCGCTCCATCCTGCAACGTAACAAGCAGCGAGCTGACACGGCCAAATAGAGCACAGCTAAATATAAAGTTGGCAATGAATCAAAAGAGAGCGAAAGAACAAAAGAGAAGTACGTGTTTCCTTTATCGTGTTTTATTTCAAGCAGATTTAAGTTGTTGTTTTTTTATTTCCTTCTCTATCAGGGAGCTTCAATGCTGGAATAAATCTGTTACCATTTACTGAGCACAACTTGGGTGAGTTTTGATGACATGAACTTGCAAGTGGTTGTGTTTAAACCTTTTTTGTACACTTTAGAAAAAAAACTCTAGGTGAAAGGTAAATGACACCAGATGATGATTCTCTTCGTCCAGCTATTAAAGCTCATGTGCTGCCTCGTGGTTTTGATCTTAGCTCCCTGTTCACATTAAAATTGCAGGCATTATTTGACACGGTTACAGTACCTCGAAAGCCTCCTTCGGGAGTTGCAGAAGTTCCCCTTTGTTGGAATCTCTTTTTGGCCATTGTGTGTGTATTCCCCATGTGTAGGTGGTCAGGCCGTTCCCAGGTTTTGGGTTCCTGTGACTCAGCACGCTCTCCTCCCTCTCTCAAAGAGATGACTCTCTTTTCAAACCAGAGCTGGACAATAACACTGGGAACGATAAGCATCGCGTTGCCTATCCATTGCATAAATGTGCTGAAAAGTTCTGAACCTAAAGTTTTGCTTTGTCACTGACCCTGTGTGTGTGCGTGCGTGCGTGCGTGCGTGTGTGTGTGTGTGTGTGTTTAAACAGTTGTCAAACTCTGTCACGCACAAACTTGGAGTGCAAGGTGTGCCTGCAGTCTGACTCAAAATCCCTGAAATGTATCTGTCAACGCATTTCGGTTTGTCCATTCTCTGCTCCAGACGGATTGAGTGCGTTAAAATTGTAATCGCGTTAATCGTGATGATCGAGTTAACACGTTTAACCACATTTAGCTGCGTTAACGCCGTATTAACGCAGCTAACGTTGACAGCACTGGTTTGACGTGTCCTGACAGCACCCACTCAAACTAGGAATGACGTTCATCGTTCCATTATTGGTGTCTTCACCCTTTTAAGGCGACATCAGGCCGGGTCCTTCAGCCTGCCCCAAATTCCCTGTCCTTTGATTTGGTTGGCATTGTTTTTGACTGTGGGCGGAGGGAGGGGTACAGCTACCCTTCATTACCATTCTCAGACACATCTCCATCTTGTGCCCATTCTGCCATTCATGGTAAAAAGAAGTCATGGAGTCAGAATGGAAGCGATTTTCTCAGCACTTTGAAGACAAAATGTCTGAGGTCAGCTAGAGGAAGGTGCTCCTACATGTCTTCACATTAAGCCAAGAGTCATCACTTTCCTCAGGTGGCTGTTCAAGTCAAGGCGGTTGTGTTTTGCACCGGGTGTTCTGAATCTGCTTTGCAGCAGACTAGACTTTTGATCCTTCCCAGAGTGACTCAGAGCAGCCAGGTGATGAAGAGAGTGCCAGCTCGCTGCCCCCCTCATGTACTCCACTGTCTCTCCAGGACCCAGACAAGATTCCACTGCTGACACGCATAAACCAATTATGCTGTCTTATCTGATTCTGACTCCATCTGAACCCCAATCCACGTCAAACCAGCCTATCGTAGACAGGCCCCTGAAATGAAAAACACGCGTTAAAGATTTTTGTGTTGTTGCTCTTGTTGAGTAATCTATTTGAACAGACTACTGTTTTTGAGTTCTCAGAGGGGTCCTGACGCTTTAGTCTCAAAACATATAGTTAAGTCAGCGTAGTCACGATCACATCACTGCCTCGTGCTGCCTGAAAAAGCCAGGCTTTGATGTCATATTCTCAGCCTCATTCATCTTGCTTGTTATGATAGCAGATAATAAACATATCTGCTCGCTGACCAAGTGACATTTGGAAAATAGAGGAATATGCGCTTTCTGTGGGAAAGAACGTGAGCTGTCAGAGAAACATGTCATCAACCAGACAGACTTTACTGTGTTGCCCAGCAACTCCATCTAGCTGCGTCCAGTATCAGCACTGCAAATAAACCTGGTGACCTGGACGCCAGAAAAAGGACACACTAGCTTAAAAGGAAGAAAAAGGACTTGATTGAATTGCGTCTTCTTCTTCCTTTTTTTAAACACAGCTCCAATAATGAATTATGCATTTATTGACTGACTTTGTCTTTGCAGATGACCTGACCAACAGAGACATAAGTTTCTCCGAAATTCTCAAGCGTGAACGTTGCCCGCTTCCTCGCACCACCATGATGGCTGCATTTGCTCACCAAAGGGTAAGGCTATCAACCAAAGTTTTTTTTCATGATTGCTTCATACTCTCTAGTCTATAGTCTCCCTTTGCTTAACAAGACCCACACATTTATGTATTTAAAGGTAATATACCGAGCATCTCATTTAACATATGAGACGGTGACCTGTGCTCAGAGATGCTGTGTAGTACCCTGAAGAAGTCAAAACTACACACTAACTGTAAAGTGAATCTGTTTTTCATGTTTAATGTTAAACCTCTATTACTTGACAGAGGCTGATAACTCGTTCCTGCAGTCTCGAGGACAGGCTGACTAGGAGTGCCACTTTCCACGGTTTAACTCAGACCACAGATCGACACCATGAAGAGGAGGGGGAGCCAAGACAGCGACGAATTACTGTCTGTGATTCTGGTAATATAATATGGCCAGGCAAGATTTGTTTCTACATAACACTACTATTCCAACTAATTTGAAACACAACCTTACAAGAAGCTCATCTGCTTTTCTTTGTGCATTTTGCGCAGCATCCTATATGCCTCATTCTAAGGATCAGAATGGGAACTTTTCTGAGAAGGTACTGTAAATCATCAAAGCCGAGCCTTCAGGGTGGCATCAGCACACAGCCCAGAGCTGCTGCAATTATAGAATATACTCTGTTTATATTTCCCAGCTCCCTTGATCTGTCAAAGCAATGACTCAACAAATAGTCTCAGGATTTTAGTCTTTGTGTCCAGGATTTGCCAAGCAAGATTGCTTGTATCCTTAGCAATATAAGTGTTAGCTGAAACACAAGGAAGAGTGTCGATTCAAGGCCAATCGCTCATGTCCTGTGCTTGCTATCTCCAGGCATTAACAGTCATTTAAGCAATTGGGCAACATTAAGCAGGCACATGTCACGCTGGAGCGCCATAAAAGTGCTGATTCTATGGATTATTTACACGGTTTATGTTGTTTTTGCTGTGTCATACAACATGATGGTGAAATCCCACAGACAAGGCAGACTTTGTATATCTAATCATAGTTACTGTGTAAAGCTTCTACTGAAGGGGACATTGTAGGGTTTTTTCTTCCAGGAATGTCATAAACAAACAAAAAAAAAAAAGGGAAAAAAATCTGACTAAGGGAACAATTACACAAAAACCTGTGTTTAAGGTCCCCACTTAACTAAACATTTCATTGTCTTTGACAACAACAAAAAAAGTTTACAGTTAAACACACAAATGTGTTTTTTTGGTGTAAAATGTCCAAACACTTATATCCAACGTAGTCATGCTAATTTCCATTAAAGCTGTGATTCAGATGAATACACGTCTGGAATTTCACTGTTGTGTCTTGATGTTTTACCACCTACTGTTGTTGTTGTTTTTTTTTTGCATCCAGATGTTTGAGTCACATCTGTCACATCATCTTTGTGCGTCATTTCCTGCTCTCAGAATTTTCCAACCACTACTACTGTTTGGACTGAATAAAGACCCAAAAACAGTACTATACAGAACAACTACTCAAACATGATTGGAAATTGGATCACAGAGTAATCAGATCTTTTTATGAAGTTAAAATATAGTGTTCTGATCTGCGCAAATAAAAACAACAACAACAACAAACAGATTAGACTGGTACAAATGCAATTTAGCAGAAGTGATAACTGCACGAACAAAATTACAGAGAACCTAAAAATATTGTAGAGTGTTAAGTTTTGGCCTGAGCTGTGCCTGATGCATCATGGCTCCTCGTGGCAAAGAACTGACTGAAGTGAAAATGAATGAGCCAAAACACAGCTGCAGCAGCAGTTAGATGATATCAGAGGAGTCATCCTACCAATAACAGAGGATGACGCAGCCATCCTTGCAAAATTATTTTGCACAGTAATGGCTGTTTATGTGAACCTGCAGCATAGCAAGAAGCCTAATATGTGTGGGAAGCGCATGCTTTAGTCAGATAAAATCTAAATAAAGCTGAAGAAAAGTTATGCTTTCCGTACACACCCAACTACACACCCCAACAGTCAACATTTTTTTGGAAAAACACTTCTTCCAAAGAAGAAGGTAAGATAATAAAACTCCTACAGCAAGGAGCTACTGAAAAGAAGTGTTTGAAAACTATTACAACATTTATGCAACTTGCAGGAAAACAAATTTGTGCAAGACTTATACCAGGGAGATTTATTATGAAATCATACAAAATATGTATACGCATACAACTAATGTAGGATTATTTCATTTTGGATAATTCACTATTCTAGTTTAAATACACAGAGATGTACACTTTTTAAAAAAAAGTTTACTTCTGTATGCCAAAACTCATAAACAATGATTTATAGATGCTTGTGTGTATGGCATAATGCTATACACTCAAAAAATATGAATGCCCAAAATGCTGACTTTAAGTAATTTGATTACATGTAAATTTTCCATGTAATTTGTTGCATAAGTACAATGTAAAACGTTAAATGTAATGGAATCAAGCGCGTTTTCCTTAATGATGAACTATTTGAATAAATAGTTGCTTTCTCTATATTTCAGTTGCATTTCACTTAAAATTACTGCTTCATGTTTATGAGGGCAAAGAGTATTGTTTGCTTTGAGTGTATATACTTAGTGTAGCGTGTTTTCACACGACATTTGCTCCACGTCTGGTACAAGTTAGCAGGTGTCTAGCCTCTCCCTCTCCCCAGGATGCAGAGAGGCAAGTGGCCAAACCTTTCAGGGAGCTGAACACTGAAGAGGTATGCTGCTGGTTTACCACTATTGGACTACAAAAGTGTATCCCTTTCATCAAAGGTAAAACACCTTCTACTGACATTGCAGATTGGTTTAATTTTAGTGTAGATCGAATAAACTGTGATTAATGAATACTTGTAAGTTGAGATGAAAAGGTAGATGTCGATAAAATCAAACAACCTACTATCTTTAGTGTCTGCACTCTAAAATATGATGCATTTCTTTTGATTGCATTTTGATTATTACCGTATATCTGCTAGTACTGGCCTGTCTCTTATTGACGCTGGGTTTGAAAACATGACAAATAGTAGCCGGTCTCCTTTAAGCGCCAGTCTGTAGTAAACGCCGATCTCCAATGACCCACCGCCTTTTCTGTACGCTATTACTCTTTTCGTACCATCTGGGCTACCGCCCTCCTGCAGTAAATCATACGGCAAATAACTTTTCATGTCAAAAATGCTTTGTCATCGGATGCTATCGAGGAAGGAAGAAAGTCAAAACGTCCATTTCGTCTGAGAAGGGAATAAGAGCCGGTCTCCAACAACCGCCGGTCTCTTTTAAACGCTGGGCCGGCCGAATAATTTTTTGAATAAACGCCGGGGCTACTATTGGAAATTATACGGTATGTTATTGTGGCATCTTCTACTCCTCTATATGGTCTATAAACAAACTGCATTAGGGTCAAGCACATGCTCAGTTAGTCTTAAAATCTCAGGCTTCACCGATTTACAAATGTTTTCACCACGACTGATCTAAGCGCGAGTCGTCTGCAAAACATACCCTTTAACAAGTAACATAGTGGCATGCTAACATTAAATTAAAATGATCAACAAACAGACATGATCATTATTTTTGTGGTACACAATGTTTCTGAGAGATCTCTGTCAGAGCCTTTACTAAGGCTCTAAAGCCACTGTCCTGCACACTTAATGCGGTCGTAACGGAAGCACAGACAACCTCTTCACCCCAAATACGTTCACCCCTTTTGTCTCTGTTAGCGTCCTTATTGTCTTACTATAAACAAAGCACAAGCATCACTATATCAATACTGTTTGGTATGGCAGAAACGTTGGTTACGGGTTTGCGGTAAAGAAGCGCTGAGAGGAGGGGAGGTTATTGGGAATCAATAAATCAATGATGCTATTTCAGAATTGCAATTGATTGCCACCTAATTGTGGACATATGCACAAACACTGTAGAAGCCAAAGGGCTGGATATTAAATATAAACCGACAAACAAACAAACAAATCTGTGTGGATGAACAAGCCATTGGGTTTATACCGTGACATTTCGCTTTGACTGCACTCTGTTATTACAGGTCTCACACTGGTTCCCAGACATGCTGCACACTGTATTATTGCTTTTTTTTTTTCTTTACTGCATCCTATGCCCCAGGCTGCTGGGGGATGGGGGAGATGAAGAACACTGTGCAGCCAGTCTCACTTATAGCCATTAAGCTGCTGTGGCTGTACAACACATCAGGACCACCTGTTCTCTCAGTGAACAACACTGAGCAGCAGGTGAGCCCAGGTGAAACCAGGAACATGAACAATGACTGGGCAAATTTTCCTGTCATTAGCTACTGTGCTTTGGTGTGTATGACGAACGGGAGGCTGAAGAGTTTAACATGAGTGGATTGCCTCTGTTGATATAGAAAGATGCATTCAAATTCAGTCACGCAGTGGGTTTGGCTGCAAGACAACACACACGCAGGCAAAAGTGTCTCTGCGTTTTAAAAAAAAAAAGACCAATGACCAGTAAAGGCCGGCGGGTCTTTGAAACAATATTGCCAGGATAAAGAAATCTATGGAACAGAGAGCACAAAGCACACAGCCTCACTGCTGGACTCGCTATAATTAAAGCTAAGTTGTGACTGTATCCACTGTGGGAGGCCGGAAACACACACACACACACACACACACACACACGCACACCTACTGATCTCTTATTTCTTCAGAGCACGTGGACACATTTTAAATGACTTGTTTTAGTTTGGTCAAATATAACAGTTAATTTGGAAGGAAATTCTTCACACACACACACACACACACACACACACACACGCACACACACGCACACACACGCGCAGTTCATCCATTGTATTGTGAATAGTATTAATTCGTTTCCTCTGACTCTGTTCAGTGTGCGCAGTGGCTCAAAGGCACAGCAGCAGGGTGCAAGGCCCGCAAAAGGAATCCTTAAAGAAAGACTTGAAACAGGCTGTAGTCATGTGACTGAAAATTGGATAACTAAATGAGAGTTGATCTCAAAGTGTGTTTGTATCATAATGTTTGTGTGTGTGTATGGTCTGTGTGCATATAATTTGTGTATTTTCTGAAGCTTATTTGCTTGAACGGCTGTGTAAACAAAGAAACCAACAAGCACAAACAAAAACCGGTTGAGGTTTTTGTTTCTGTCCCTAATGGCAGAGGATCATTAGGGGGTCCATTGTCCCTCTTGGGGGGCTACTCCCATATGGCTTAAATCTGGGACTATCCACTATTTGACCTTAGAACTGAAGAAGCCTCTCGGATGAGAGGTGAAACCTCTTCAAGCAACTTAAAGAAGTCCAGACGCTTTTCTTTCCGGAGCTCCTTAGACTACGATGACCTGGATGACTGAGAACCGTCACAGACAGAACAAAGCGCAGTAAACTATCATGTGAGCGATCAGTCACTGCTGAGCAGACTATACGTTCACCAATGATGCGCTGCTGTCTTAACAAAAGGACACACACACACACAACCTGACTGATGAAGAGCCAGCAGTTCTTCACCAGCAGTTCAACAAATCCACTGTAGATACAAACACACAATCCTGCAGAATGCAAAGCCTCTTTTTCCAGGTGCACAAACATGCAATAATTAAATATTTGGTTTAAATGCCCTAGGCCAATTAATATATTTCAGAGCATGTTAAATGTTCAATAACATTTCAGAGCACATTTTCTCCCCTAAAATCAAACACTTCTCAGCTGATGGATGTATGTGTGCCACATTCATACAAAATTCATATAATCCCTTCCACTCTCTCCAAAAACACACAGCAGGGAAGCTGAGAGGGAGGTCAGAGATTGGTGCTTTCCCAGCTGCTGTCTGGCGTCCCACAGCTGTCAACACCTTCAACACCACATACTGTATGAAGAAGGAAAAAGAAGAAGAAAAAAAATTGCATCTCTCAGCCTGAATGGGGTCACATTCATGTTCCAGGCGCACACGCTGTCAGTCTCATGGGTCAGTTGTTTCTATGTCACACCGTGAACTATACATTTTGCAGACTTTAACCATACACGCGAGATGAGATTGGGGATTTGGCTCAGACGCAGATGGTGACCTGATATCACGAAGACTCAATTTGAGACTTCAATTAGAGTCCTGTCGGGTCCAAATATTCTCCGAGGACTTTCCCGTGTAATTACTCACACGCTTGGATGAGCGCAACAGTTAATAAACATCGATCCAAAGGCGGGTTGCGCAGAAATGAAAACGGGGAAATTATGCGCTCTTGTGAGGAAAGTCGTGTCACTCCTTCACTGGCCTTGGAAACACTTTGTTTCCAGCTGAAGTGGAGACGGGCTGACATGCGCTGGCAGCTCCTACAGCACCGGTGGTCGTGAGCGTAACTGCGTGCGTGGCACACTCAAAAAAAAAAAAGCTCGTTTTACGATGGTCGTTAATTTATTTTTTTAAACAGAATATCACATCATGTCATATTTCTAAAGCCAGTGCGGAGAGCCACCCATGTGCGTCTCTTCCTCTCACTGGGGCCTCGATCGCCGTCATTAGTATTCTGCTCCATATGCGCCTTTTGTTAGGGCCCCGGCGGAGGAGGAGGAGGAGAAGAGGGAAGGGAGGGAGGAAGGAGGTGTGAAGAGGAGGCTGATTTAATTTCTCTTTTTTTTCCACCCTCTTTAATAATGCCATCCTTTTGTGGTAATGTTGAGACAACACCAGAAGTTAAAACGGAAACAAACCCACCGAGGAACAAAAACTTGGACAAAACAAAAAGTGAAGAACCGTTTTCAGATAAGTGCTCACTGATGCGTAAAACTCCTCGTGGGAGCCACTGATGTAATGCTATTACTGAAACTTCTATTTGCCGTGATAGAACCAGTTTGACCCCCCCCCCCCCCCCCCCACAACACCACCACCCCCACAA
>VURO01020798.1:192811-205341 GCA_015108175.1 Pelvicachromis taeniatus
ACCCCTTGTCCCCCCCCCCCCCCCCCCCCACACACACACACACCCCACTCTCTTATTTTGCTTGAGCGTCACGTAAATAAAAAAAAAAAAACAACAACATTCCATCAATTATACGGATGCTAATGCTCACATAAAAACGTTAGCTCCACTAGCAACAAAAAGGCAAGAGGAATAATTCATCCATTTATGATGTGCGGAGAGCACAAATGAGAGCTTGTTAAGTGGAATATAAAAGTCTAGGCGGAGGGAACAATGGGCCATTAAATAGTCGGTCTGTGCCACAAACGGCGGCTGCTCCACCCCCTGATTTCGTTCCCCACGGGCATAAATCTCAGCCAAAAAGCAGAGTAACGCATTACACCCTTTCAAACACAGATCCTATTAATCAAGTTGAGTAACTTTTTTTCCCTTCTTTGCAGCCAGACGTCACGGCAGCACAAAAGGCGCTGCCCAAACTAGAAGTCCATCCAGCGGTCAAGCGGGTTTCAATGTGTCGACGCTGACGGCTTTTAGATATTCAGAAGTATGGAGAGTTGTGATACATCACAGGGGGAAGGTGGTTTTTTTGTTTGTTTGTTTGTTTGTTATCACGGGGTGCGGTAATGCGGGCGGGAGGGCTGGAATGCAAACATATAGAGCAGTAAAAGACTCAACACAAACTTCTTACCAGCTGACGTCTCAGTGTCAAGTTTTCCTGGCCCCAGCTGCTGAAACATCTCAGCTCTCCTCTGGAGCTTTCCATGGCCGGCGGGTCTCCTAGAGCCAGCGCCCCCAGAACCAGACACTCCTGCCGCTGTCTGCGGAGCTCCAGCTCGCATAGCCCGTCCACACACGCCTCCAAGCGCTCCTTGGTTCGACTGCGCCCCACAGTCACCGGATACGAGAAGGCACGATGCATGCCTCTCAGATCCAGGGATTATGTGCAATAAAAGCTAATTATTTCCCTTGTATTATAGTTTATGCTCTCCAGTTGACCCAGTTTTACGAGGGCAAGCGCAGGCTATAAAGGGCCACGCTGTATCCCATTCCGTGTGATAATATGGTTGCCTTGGAGCTGCATGGTTCCCCAGACCGTCTATCCGCTAAACATTTTCTATTTCGCAGCTGTCAAACGGCAGCAACAGAGCTCCGCCCTCTGCGACCAGCCAGGGCGAAAAAGTGGGGCTCGAGCCATCCGCCCCTTTATAAATCCACTCCGAGCCTTCATTGGACAAGAGAGGCTGGCGGGGTGCTGCGCGTTAACGTCGCCCCATCCCCCTTTGATTAATTACAGCGAGGCGTCGACCTCACCCATCTTCCCATCATGGCCCAACACTAATGTAATTCTTCAGGAGGCAGTAAAACTCTGAGTTGTTATTATCCCGAAGCAATTTAACGTCACCAATGGAGACATGAATTAAACAGCGACAAGACAGAAACAAAAGGGCAGGAAGTGAAGAGGATCCGATAATCTGATCACCAACATCTAGTTTGTATTGATCTGTCTCATCTCTATGTGTTGTCTGTAGCAAATGATTAACTCATGATTTAATGGGGAAACAAGTTTTGGTCCTTCTTCATTTCACCCCCCGCTGCTCGCTGTGCTGCATCTCCTCTGGATGCCGAGGAATGCAGAACACATCTTCCAATCAACGCCGTAAAAATGTGTATGAATTTTTTATAAAGTGCACAATTTTGTTTAGTCTGTGCAAGAAAGTAAAACAAAGAAAAAGAAAGCAGTAGCTGAAAGACACCAAATATTGAACAAGACACTGGATAAGCAATTCATTCATTACCGTTAGTTTGCATTTTTTTTGTTGAGGCTTTTATTTTGCACATGCACATTTCTGCTGTTTTTATGGCTTTATAATTAAATAATAAACAAGCAATTCATGAAACACATAAAATGAGACAACAGGGAGCTGTAACAATCGCGTGAGCAGACTCATCTGACCGCGGAAGGTTATGACACAGATGCAAATCCTAAAAATAACAACACTTTCAAGACATGACATCAATATTTAAAAGTCTTATGATTTTATTTTTTGAGTGCAGTAACAGATGAATATTTCATCCGTGCGACACACACTATTTTCCTGAATACTACTCTCTCTGTTAAGTCTTCTGAGGTCATACATGTTGTGTCTGTAAGGGTAGCAACTGCAGTCAAAACAAAGTATCCATCCATCCATCTTTCTAAGGTTTTAGGTGTCAGGATATAATACAAATGATTTGGTCCTTAGCAAGTTGTACAGCAATAAAGAGATGTGACATATTAAAACATGTAATTATTTGATAATTTAATTTAACAGAAACGATGCAGAAGCAGTGTGCAAAATATTAAGTACAGTGATGGTTCTTAATAGTATTAAGAGGGTCAATAGCAGCTGAGTGCTGCCAATCAAATGCACTGAATTAGCTGAGCAGCAGCAAGTGTGAACGTCTCTATTAAAGCAGAAGTTTTGGCAGTTTCTTTGTCTGGAGGATTCAGGTGTGTGTGTAAACATGATGCCACAGAGGAAAGGCATCAACAACGATCTTAGAAGAAGCAACTGTTGCTGCACATAAGTCTGGAGTAATTAAAAGGCCATTTCCAAACAAGTCGCAGTCCATCATTCTACAGTGGAGAGATTATTCACAAGTGGAAAACACTCGAGGCAGCTGCCAATTGTGCCAGAAGTGGGAAGTTTATCTAAAGTTCAGACTCTGCAATGTTCGGAGAAACTGCCCAACAAACCCCCCCCCAAAACAAGAAAACCACAAGAAATGCATCTCAGACTGTAAAGGCCTCAGTTGACATGCTAAATGTTAAAGTTCATCATAGTACAATAAAAAAACACTGATCAAATATGGCTTATTTGGAACTGTTGCTGGTAGTAAACACACTCTTTCTATAAGGTCCAGGGCAGCACCACTTAGGTATCCAAAGTTACATTTGAACAAATTCAAAGAACAATTTCTGGAACAATGTGCTTTGCACAGACAAAACTAAAGTGGAGATGTTTGGCAATAATGCACAGCACCATGTTTGGAGAACAAAAAGACAGAAAATCAGCACAAGCAGACCAAAAAAGAAATCAAAGTTTATCTATCTATCTATCTATCTAGCAAGCAAGAAAGAAAGACAACTTCATTGTCACTGCACATTGTCACAGTACAAGGCAACAAAATTTGCTCTCTGCATTTATTTTTTTAACAACTTTATTTATAATTTTCCAGTTTAACATAAATGCAAAAAAAATAAAAATAATATATATATGACTAGAGTTGCAATTACAAACATTGCCGTTATAAAACAGATTGCGCCACACAGTGGCAAGCCCGCCGGATGCAGGGAAATATATCATCTATGCACCCAAACAAGAAACACTCCTGTGTCAACAAGGGAAAAAACAAACAAAAAGAAAAAGGAAAAACAAACAAACAGACAAAACAACAACAACAACAACAACAAAAGGGCTACATTGTGTGCAATTCTTGCTGACTTGCTACAGAAAGAAGGTGGTTTTAATAAGAAAAAAGACAAAATAAAAAAAACCCATAGATAAAAGCAGTGTTACATCACACTTCAGTAAACAACGTATCCACATATTCAATCAGGGATGACAGGTTTTGTAATACTTACTTTGAGATCCTCTCAAACTGTCTCTCAAATGCTCTATGTGCAAGCACTTCATCACCTCCCTCACCCACTGAACACACACGGACCTGAATCCTTCCATTTAAAAAGAATCAGTCTGCGTGCCAGGAGAGATGAGAAAGCCACCGCATTCATTTGATAAGAAGTTATATACCGTGTTGGTTTGGGAGGACGCCACAGACTGCTGTCATCAGATTAGGATCAATAGTTCTCCCACACACATATGAAAAAGCTTTGAAAACAAATTCCCAGAGCCGGTTCAATTCAGAACAGGTCCAGAACATACGGCTCATAGTGGCGGGTGATTGCTTGCACCTCGGACATCCATCATCAGAGGTACGGTATATTTTGGTTAGCCTAGCTTTTGTTAAGTTTGCCCTGTGAAGGATTTTAAACTGTATGACACAATGCTGTATACAGATTGAGGATTCATGAATCCTGCTAACACTGAGGGCCCATAGGTCATCCGGGATCTGGAGGCTTAAGTCCAGTTCCCATGTGTTTCAGCTTTGGACAACAAGTCTGTCTTTATATGCTGCAATGTGCCATATATGTGAGAGAGGTGGCCTCTAGCAATAGGTCGAAATTGCAGACAGTCCTCAAGCGCACGCTCAGTAGGTAGATTTGGATAAGAAGTAAAGTGTTTAACTGCAAAGCTACGGGCTTGTAAGTAACTAACAAAAGTGAGTCTTTGAGATTCCAAAATCTTTAGATAATGTTTCAAAAGACAAAAATGACCCTTTAGCAAACAGATCAGTAAAACAAATAATTGCTCTACTGTACTAAACCTTAAATCCTGCATCAGTCAAAGCTGGCGAAAAGAGATGATTTGACGCAATAGGGGAGCAGACAAGCAACTGCTTCAGACCGAAATGTCGTCGACACTGAAACCAAATATTGAGAGAGTCCTTAACCACAGCATTTGTAAAATTAACCTCGTGACTGACTGGTAGACTTCAACACATTATTGCAACAGGGGAGTGAGATTACCTTCTGACTCCATAGTGGACCAGAGTACTCCTCTGCCTTCCCTAAAAGCCTGCATCCAGGTGGATAGTTTCACGATACTGGCAGCCCAATAATAATACATAAAGTTTGGGAGGGCCAGACCCCATACTCTCTGCATTTAACCCATTCACTCAGTGAAGAAGTGGGCAGCTAACAATCCAGCGCCCGGGGAAGTCCAAACCTCAATGATTGAAAATGATTGAAATGCTGTGGTGGAAGATCTGTGGATAAACCTAGAAGAATGAAACCTCATTGAACTGAATCAACTAAAGCTGTACAGAAGAATGGGATGAAATTTTCATTATGTGACAATTATGTGATAAAGTCATACAGAAAACCTTCTTTATGAACGTTATTGCTGATAAAGTTTAACAAACTACCGAATCATGGGAGGTACTTTGCTTTTTTTACGTGCTGCTCCTGCACTTCAGTTTACTGTTTCTTAAAAATAGCAACATGGTGTTATTGTCAGGATCGCAGGTTCTTATACTGTGAGAATCACTGATTTTTTTCATTTATTTTTGGGTTTGTGAAGCAAATTCTAATTCTATGCTATTTACTCTTTCGAGTTTAGTGTTTTTTCCCCCAGAGTTTTCTTGTTTATATTAATAGTTGTCAGTAATTTAAATAATATTAGTTCCCTTTTCTGTCCACGTACTCCTTGTTTTGTCTCAGTGTGTTGTCAGCTTCTGCTTCCATGTTTGTTTACCTTTCATGTGTGTCTATGTGAAGTAGTCAGACTCGAACGTCAAGGAAGGTGGTAGGGAAGCAGACTCAGCAGACATTTCGGGTTCCCTGAGGTGAGCAAGTTACAGTGAACTTCATGTGTAAAACTTAAAACTCCTCCAAAGTAATTTAATTAACAAAACTCAAAAGTACGTAGCTGCGGTAACACAGCTCACCTCTCCCCCCTCATCTGAATCAGGCAAGACTGACTATATATATAGGGCTATCAATTTCCCTTAAATTAGTCCAGCCAATACCACTCACTTTAGCTGAGGGACCTAAAACTCTACACAGATGTCTGAAAATGACAAAAACCTCCTCACACTTCTGATTAGCACATTTACACAACTAAACGACTCCATAGACAAAAGAAAAAAGATTCAACAAATACATTTATACCATGAAACAAACAAAAGGAAGCATTTCTATGGTAGAAGAAACCCCTCCCCTTGGTTCAACCTGCTGATGTCATGTCTGACATCATCAGCACAAAGCAGGAAATGCTAGGTCACACCTGACCTACATGAAGACTGAAAACAAAGAAGAAAGTACGCACAAATGACTTAATCTGCAACATAATAAAATATAAAGAAACATGTAACTGAGTATTTGCTTCAATTTGCCGAATGTTAATTTTGTCGGCAACAGAATGCTTCCACAAACAAAACCGGGATAGTAAGTGCAGCAACGTTACTTTGAAAATAGCAAATAAACATAGAGACAGAATAATGTGCATAATGTGCAAAAAATAAGTCAATACATCTGAGACAAGTGGAGAGTATTACAACTGCTCATCCACTTTGTCAGTCTAGTTTATATGTTCATGTCATATACCATAGTCCCTGCCTCTGTATTTATGTTTCCTCTTTTATTTTGATGATCCTCAGTCTTCCTGCCTCCCATCAGTTACTTCCTGTCCACCTGCGCCTTGGTGCTGTGTCCCAGGTGGTTCTTCTCTGCTCTAATCTCCCCTCTGTGTGTTTATAGTGCTGCCTTCTGTTGTCAGAGCGTAGTTCAGTTCTCTAGCGTCATTCTGGTCTCTGGTCCCTCGTGAATTTAATTAGTTTGCACATGTTTGGCCTCGTGTAGATTTCCATCAGTTCAGTAATGCCTTTTGTTACCCTCCACCTGCCTCTGCACCTTGGGTCCTCACACAACATATCCTGACAATAAGAGCTCACGTGTTGCTGTTTATCTGATGTTGTATTTACCAAATTCTAAGAGCTCGGATCATTTCTAAAAGTAAATATAAAGCTCAATTTACCGGTCGATCTACGTCCCTACCCTCACCTATGGTCACGAGCTGTGGGTAGTGACCAAAAGAACGAGATCGCGGATACAAGTGGCGGAAATGGGCTTCCTCCGAAGGGTGGCTGGACTCTCTCTTAGAGATAGGGTGAGAAGTTTGGCTATCTGGGAGGGGCTCAGAGTAGAGCCACTGCTCCTCCACATCGAAAGGAGCCAGTTGAGGTGGTTCGGGCATCTGACGAGGATGCCTCCTGGGCGCCTCCCGGGTGAGGTGTTCCAGGCATGTCCCACCGGGAGGAGGCCCCGGGGCAGACCCAGGACACGCTGGAGAGATTATATCTGGCCTGGCGTTCCCCCGGATGAGCTGGAGGAGGTGGCTGGGGAGAGGGAGGTCTGGGCTTCTCTGCTTGGGCTGCTGCCCCCGCGACCCGGCCCCGGATAAGCGGAGGAAGATGGATGGATGGATGGATGGATGGAAATATAAAGCCTTAGAGCTGACAGATGCTATACTTTCCTTTGGTTATGACTACATACTTACTGTTAAGAACTGTGCTGTAACCCCCCGTTTTTGTGATTCAATTCCACATTTTCATGAATATTAATTTTCTTCTCACTCATTACAATGCATTCTGCATTTGTGAAACTCTCAAGTAACCACAGAAAAACGGCAGCAGCATTTGCTTTAGTATTTTTTTTCTTTATTCAAACTTCCAACCTCTACTTCACATGAACCAGAAAGCCACTTTTATCTCCAGTCTCTATGAGGCAAAAGTCATCGGCAAGTCAAAACCTACGCGCAGCGCAGATCGGATTTTTTTTTTTTGTATAGCGTGCGTGTGTGCACACTGCAGATATACACAACATATACATACAGCATATTCATCTCATGTAGAAATTTCACTAAAAGTCTAGAGATCAAAACCTTTAAAAAAACATACAGAAGAATTCTCTTTGAACAGAACTACACAGTACATGTTTTATCAAGACACACTCGAAGAAGAGCATGAGTTTTAATCAGTGGTCGTTTTTCAGGAGGTTGCGCGTGATTCCTACTGTGTGTTAACCAAGGCTGTTAGTCAGCACTGTGTTGCAAGGGTAGCACTGTTGCCTGTAGGCGAATGCCCAATGGATACAGCTAACAAAGCACATACAGAAACTCCATCTGCTGTCAGTGACAAAATCTCCCAGATCACCTTGGTTCCACAGTTGTGCAGCGATAGCAACCATACAATCATTCGATTAACACAGATTAACTGCGTGAGTGCATGCTAGGAGAGAAAGAGGGAAAGCAAAGAAACAGGGGGAAAAAAAAGGAAATAAGTCTTGATTGCTGGTAAAAATGAGAAACAGAGTTCTGAAGAAAAAGAAAAACGAGAAGTAAATTTGCATAACTGCTGAGATTTGTGAAATAAAACTTAGGTTTGCTGTCGGGACAGCTTCCCCAAAAGCCCGATCGAGCGTCTGACTTGGACTGAGGTGACGTTAACTGCTTCACTCAGTCGTGACGGTGAAAACGTGTCATATTCAGTAAAACCATCTCAATTAAGCATTTACTACAGAAGCATCTGAAAATGAAGAAGGAAAAAAAAAATCTACTCACTACACTTGAAAACAAACTCTTAAAGCATTTCAGTTACATTTCCGTGTATATGCGCCATCATACACACAAAGCATAACTTCACCATAATCTTTCAGTGCCTTCGGGATTGTGAAGGTGATTTCTATAAAACAGAAAACATCTCAAAATCACTCACATTCACGTCTTAAGGATTCTGTGCGTTATCGTTTCTGCTGCTTTCAATGTCTGTCGATAACACGCCACACAGACACACCGTAAAGTTACCCGCTTCCCCTTATATCGATCGCTCATCCCAGTTTTGCCCCAGAAAACGGACAAGAAGGTGTGCCAGGCTAAGTTCGGGGTGAGGCCCTTATTATTTCGATCTAAGCAAACGTAACACTGCTTTTTATATACCGCATATCTTCCATTAGTAGCCTGTCTCTTTTAAATGCCGGTTTGAAAACATAGCTGTGTCCCAATTCAGGGTCTGCATCGGAGGACCCGGCCCACGTAGACCGCAAAGGCCAGGTCCTCCGAAGTCTGAGAAGGCCGAAAGTGAGAGGCTTGTGAAATGGGACGGTCTAGCCTTCAGATTTGCATCACCAGCTGTCCCCGCCCTTACCCCTTCTCCCCGCACTTAGCGCTTCCACCTCATCGGTTTTACTGTCTTTGTTGCTCCCGCCAGTGGTGGAAACAGGAATTGGCTGGGCGCGCTATGAATTCTGGGATATGTTGGGCCCCGAAGGATACACCAGACCCATCCTTCAAATTCCGGAAATGAAGGACGCATTTGGAGCAGCCTTCGAATTGGGACAGCCTTTGTCGCGTCGCTGTGATGTAACCGGCCTACAAATGCGGCCCACGAAGGATGCAGCCCCTGAATTGGGACTCCAATAGTAGCTGGGTGACCTTCGACCCGGAAGGCCCCCCCAGTACTGTCTTCTTCTTCTTTTTAAATTTTATTGGTGGTTGGCAAACAACTGAATGGTGCATTACCGCCACCAACTAGTATGGAGTGTGTCTGGAACGTTGCTAAAACCCCCCCCAAAAACCTCTGCGCTATCGTCGGTCCTCCCGAATAAACGCCCGGGCTACAATTGGAAGATATGCGGTAGCTGCTTTCAGCTGCTCCCTTATTCACAGGGGGTTGCCATAGCGGGCAGCTCCGTGTGTTTGATTCGGCAGATTTATTATTATTTTTCTTTACATCGAGTGCCCTTCCTGATGCAACCCCAAAAAGGGATTTGTGTATCCTTCTGGGATCAAACCTGGGGATCTTGTTAGGTGAATGTGTAAACCGCAATACTACATGACATACATGATAAATACTTCATTTAAAACAATATGTCCTCTGTGAAAGTACATTTCTACTTTCTTTTGGTTCAATTAAGGTTGCATAAAGTTAATCCTCATGCTTTCACTGCATCCAAGACAGACACTTGAAACGGGGAAAGGTAGAGTACATTTTGAGTTAACGCAGGTATTTTTAAAGGAAGAGATTTGGATTTTGAAGAATGTGCTTATGTGCTCACTTGTCATACCTACATGCCAAATATGAAGGTAGATCTAAACTTACAAAAAAAAAAAGAACAATTTCTTCTAGTTTCTTACTTACTTGGTTTACACACATAGCATCCATCTTATCATCCAACCTTACGAAAAGAGGGCAAATGTGCAGATTTCCTAAAATGCCAAAACCTCTTCCTGTTTAGCAGATAGCGGCTGCTAATGTGGCGAAATCAAGAGTTGCTCACAGGGGGCACGAAGAGTTCATTTCCAAAACATCATGTATCCATTTCATTTTTTTCAATCTGCAAAAAAATTTATTTGATGTTTTTTTTTCCTGCCCTTATTTAGAAAGGGTTGTCACAGCAGGTAGCTCCAGTTATTTTGATTTGAAGCTAGATGCCCTTACTGACACAACCTCAAAGGGATTTGTGTTTCCTCCCGTGGCTGAGCCAGGTGACGCTGCCTAACCAAACGATGGTGGCTGTTTCCAGCCGTCTGATACGTCATTTTGGAGCAGAACTCTTCAAATGTGCAGCTGCACCCTGGTGGGACTAATGCAAGGCAGCATCCAAACACATCAGCATTACAAAAAGAAAAGAAAAAGGCAGTCCAGCTGGAAGAGCCAGAAAAGAAACATACACACGTGGAATGGTACAAATGTCACACTTTTCCTGCACACGCTCTCACACACACGCACACGTTTACACGCTCGCTCACGTGCGCGAACATAATCGCGCGAATGAAGAATCATACTTGCACACTGGACATGTCACAGACATATCTGGCATGCATCTTTAGAAGAAAACACTTTTTTGTTAGAAATTCTTTAACTGGTCTAGAGCTCTGGTCATTTCTGTATGTACATAAATTAACAATAAATATAGGTAATGTTTTTTATATAATTTGAAATATATATATATATATTATTAAATAATGAAATATTCTTATATATTTCAAATATATTCATGAATTCTTTCCTTTCTGAAACATTTTCAAAGAGATATAGTCACAGTTTAGTAATAAAACATGTAAGAACACAGGACTCCCTACTGGTCGGTCTGGCTGCAGCGTCCCCGTTTCAAAGTTTATCAAGTTGTGATCAAAGTCCAGCCTTTTTTACCCCCCCCCCCAAGATTAATACATTCGACTTCATCAGAAGGATGAGAAATAATGCAACATAAGGTAGGTAACACTGTGACGGGAGAAAGCGAGCCTACGAATCGCATCTTATCAATCTTGCGCTCTACTCATCGGTATGTCAGGGAACCAGCCCGGACAGAAACCACACAGTCCAGGCTCAAACAAGGCAATGAGGGCTGATCAGTGAAGCTGATCTCCCAGCTACAATACGTCTTTTCTTGTGGAGTGAACCTGTCCTCTGATCACCTGGAGGTTTGCTGAAGGGACGCTGCAGCGAGGACGTCTAGGGTACGATTGGTTTGGAACAGTCGGAGAGTGTAGAAAGCCGTTAAGACTCAAAAGGATCCCCCTCCCCTTTTCTTTGACTCAATCTCTCCTCTTCTTCTGTTCTTTTTCAGACACACATAGACTGTTACTGGACCACATTAACACTGACTGAGGGGAGATAGGTTGTCTAAATGCATGCAGTAGTTTCCCTTCGCTCTCTCCGCCACGCTCCTGGCTCACATGGCTTACAGTAGGATGCACTTGGAAATAAAGAGAGTAGAAGGAAACGGTTATCGCAACGGTGTTTAGAGGAGGCAAGTCTTGCACCTCCTCTTGTTGGGGATACCTCGATTCCTGTGTGTGATCGGGACACTTTCTGTCCATGATTTCGTCCTCTGGGGGTGGTTTTAACTTCTGTTTGCTAGAGATGACTGTTCCTCTTTTTAGGTCCATGGATCCGCTCACTATTGGTCCCACCACCCCCCTCTGTTCTCTCTCTGTCTTGCCGCTGCCGGCATACTGGTTCAAAAAGAAAGCAGGTCCTGTATTGCACAGCATGCCCTCGTGGCCTGACGCTAGCGTGTCAGTGATAGCGACTCCGCTTTTCCTCAGTCTCAGAGGTGTAGTCCCTTAAACCAATGCCTCTCTGGAGGTTCAATAAAGAGTCTTTCATCTGAAGAAGCAAAGCAACAGTAAAACATGTTAAAGAAAAATAGTATTTTCTCCATTTTAATAAAAGTTATTTAAAGTAAATTTAATCATTTTGACTGATGATTGCTGGAAATGTTAAAACTACACAATCAGGTGTCTAGAAAATTCCTCAGCTTAGAAAAGCTGCTATCAAATATGGTTTGAATGCACAGTATGAGCAAAGAGGCCTTTTTTGTTTTAATTAAGTATTTTCTGATTCTTGAATATAAAATTAAATATTTTAGCTGTAATTGAAGTAATTATCCAAGTGGGCTCTTGTGAGTTGAAAATGTAAAGTGGGGCAATTCATTTCAATTTTTATAGATTTTTATAACTCCACTGATGTTCTTATTTAGTTCTAATATAGATTAACACCTACTAGCCACTTCATTAGTTTCTCAAAGTTCTCACAAACATGGTCACAATTAGCATATATGAAAATCAAGCTAGTTCGCAAATGTAAGCTTTGGTCAGAGTTTAATGTATTTATGAGACTACATACAATCTCTAAACTAATATTAAAACAAACCCTGTTTTTCTTTACCTGGTCCAGCAGCACGACAGATGACTTGATAATCTCCCTCCACTTTTGCAGCTCAGCATCGTGGTACCGCTGCTGTGCCTCCAGGAGTTGGGCCCATTCCATCTGCGTCTGAGGCAGTTTACTTGGAAAAACACACGCACACATATAAACACACACGGCAACTCAAGGGTGCAGCCACTGAAGCATTATTTCCATTTTAAGAGACTGCTAATAAGCAG
>VURO01020799.1:0-12640 GCA_015108175.1 Pelvicachromis taeniatus
CTGCGCAAGCTCCTGCGTTTGGACAGCCATCTGCGCAGGCTCCTGCGTTTGGACAGCCATCTGCGCAGGCTCCTGCGTTTGGACAGCCATCTGCGCAGGCTCCTGCGTTTGGACAACCATCTGCGCAGGCTTCTGCGTTTGGACAACCATCTGCGCAGGCTTCTGCGTTTGGACAACCATCTGCGCAGGCTTCTGCATTTGGGCAGCCGTCATCAGGAGTAAGCAGCTCGGGTTTGGGGGGTGGCACAACACCTGCTTTTGGACAGACTGGTGGGCCTGGTCAGAGTTCAATGTTTGGGCAAACACCTGCTTTTGGGCAGGCTTCGGGATTTGGCAAACAGCCACCAGCAACCGTCCAGCAGCCCTCTGGTTTTGGGAGCCCGCTGAGACCCGCAGTGAGTCAACCTCAGTCTCTCGGGTTTGGACAGTCATCATCGTTATCCACCAGTGCCACCACCAACACCAGTCTGTTTGGGGCAGGTCAGAACAGGAGCTTTGCACCATCTAAATTTAGTTTCAGGCCAGCCAATGAGGCACTTTTCAAACCCATCTTTAGTGCCAGTCCCGAGCCAACCAACCCCCCAACCACTTCACTGTCCAACTCAGCTTTTGGTGGGTCCCAGACAACCTCCAGCACCACCACCACCCCTGGTTTCTCTTTGTTGCCTAAGTCTGGGTCTTTAGGTTTCAGCTTCTCTGAACCAGCCTCAGCCCCCTCAATCTCCTCTCAAAGTAACCCATTAACAACTGACAGCAGTAGTGGTCCAGCTACCACTCTTCAGTTCACCTTCTCCCAACCAGCCACACTCACCAGCTCCAGCACTAAGGCTGCCACCACAGAGCCCACCACCCCGTCGTCTTTCAGCTTTACACCCAAAACCCTCCAGCCTCAGACAGCGCAGCTTTTTGGAGGAACATCTTTTGGTCAGCCCTCAGCTTTTGGTGAAACCAAAACCAAAGAAGAGGCCAGTACAGATGTTAAAGTCCTTACCGGCCATGGGGATGTCAGCATATTTGCACGGCTTGGTAAAGGCACCAAGCGGAAAGACGATCCACCAATCTCTAGCACCGGCCTTGAGAAGTCAGCTGCCCCTGAAGAGGATGTTCCACCTGAAGCAGATTCACAGAGACATCCCCCAAAGAGGCCGCTGATGAGGTCGCGTGGCCCGCCAGGAGGATTAATCAGCCGGGCATTGAGCAGTCTTCGTAAGGATGGTGCTAAACCAGTGAGGCGGGAGGCTGCAAACGAGCTGGAGAGGGAGGAGGTCCAAACTCAGGGTGACCTCTTTGTAACACCACTTGGTGCCCAGACACTGAACAGAGATGTGCAGGAAAAAGCTGAAGAATCAGGTGAGACATAAAAGTCATACATACTGTGCATTAGTAAAAAATGTGTGAAGGGTCATGACAAAAATTCTTCATCATGCAAATTACTTCTAAACATTTGAAGCCCAGTTTACTCGTCATTCCTTACAATAACTCTAGTGATTTTTCTCCAGTTGTTTTATTCCTTCTCTCTTTCCTGAGACACAGGACTATTTATTAGGCAAACAAATCAAAGCAGCATTAACCCAGCCTACAGTAGAGCTTTTGTTATTAGACCGCACTCATTCCCTTTCCCTTCATACTTCTCTAGATTCAGCAAAACCTTCAGAATCAAAGGTCGCAACGACGCCGCCAAATAAACGTGGCTCACGCACAGAGAGCATGGACAGCCTGAGTGGCATGTCTCCCACCGACTGCACCTCACTCATATGCAAGAACGTCCCTCCAGCAATTAACAGAAGAGACACGATCGAGAAGCACTTTGCTCGGTTTGGGAAAGTCCACAAGATCTTGTGCCGACCTGCCAAGAACCTCACCATAGTGTACTTCAATGACCATGTGAGTCACCTCCCTGTAACCTCACCATCCTGAGTTAGAGGGTATCCACAAAACTGGCATTCAGTCTGACTTTTCTTTCTCAAGCTTCTACTCTTTTACTGCAGGTATTTCTGAATTTCCTATTCTATTTTTTTCAGTCTGTAATATAGATTTTTTTTTTTTTTTTTCCTTTTTCTCCCCATCATCTCTTTCAGGCATCAGCGGCAAAGGCAAAGAAAAAAGGCAAAATCCTGCACGGAAAAGAGCTTCTCCTCCTGTGGCAGAGAAAGAAGCAGAGTAAATGCAAAAGTTTCTTTAAAAGCTCGTTTATTTTGGCAAAAATATCCTGTAACATACAGTGATGGTTCTTCTGGATTTATGTGTCATATTATGGAGCAGGTCCAGGAGAGAAAGCAGGTAGAGATGGAACTGGAAAGGAGACGTCAGAAGGAGAAGGCCAGGAGGACACGGAGTCAAAAGCAGGTGCTTCTTCGCCACTCCGGAAACCCCCCCTCAGACCCTCCATACTTAGCAGCACGGTGACCTTTAGCCGCAGGTAACATAGCACCTAATTCTAACTTCACCTATAAAGCTATCATGTAGTACGAATAGTTGCCGCAGCATTGTGGCTCTCTCACACGTGTCAGCTCCCCGGTGAGGAAGCCATCTCCAGTAAAGTCTCTGCAGTTTGACACTGAACCTCAGAAAGAGAGCAGCACCGAGAGCCAGAGCTCCGAGCGCCCGGTCCCATCCTCTCTCCTCCACCTCATCGGGCAGGTGGCTGAGAACGCAGAGGACAAATACCGCCTCCTCGAGCAGAGGGACAAGATCCTGCGTCAAGGTAAAGCCACCTCTCACATCAGCCATTATTAACAGAGCTACAAACAATGAAATAAAAAGGTGTCAGACATTTAGTGCTGATGTCTTCACAGGTCGGCCAAAGCGGACGGACCTCCACCTCTCCAAGGTCTTTGTGGGGACGTGTCCTGACATGTGTCCTGAGAAGGAGAGGTACATGAGAGAAACTCGGAACCAGCTCAGCGCATTCGAAGTCATCCCAAACACGGAGACGGTAATGGAAAATACTACATTTTACCTAAAACTCCCTGTTTACTATTCAGAAGATTCTCTGGAGCACTTTCGGCTTTAAATGAAAATTTGTGCTACTCTTAAATCACTTCATCTGATTCCACTAATTGGACTTTTGGGTGCATAACATTGCAATGAGATTGAAGATTGTTATGTTATTGAAGAAGTGGCTGGGGTGAGGGAAGTCTTGGCTTCTCTGCTTAGACTGTTTGCCCCTGTGACTCAAATCCAAGGATGGATGGACGGATGAACTGATGGGTGAAATGGTTGTCAGTCTTTTTTGTAGCAGGCTGTAACCTGATTAGTCGAGGAAATGAAATTCCTGCTTGTTGTAACCAATTTTTCTCCTTCCTTGTCCGACCAGGTGGATCACACAGCCGCCATCAAGGAGTACAGCCGCTCGTCGGCCGACCAGGAGGAGCCCCTGCCCCACGAGTTGCGTCCTTTGCCGGTGCTCAGCATGACCATGGACTATCTGGTGACGCAGATCATGGATCTGGGCCACGAAAACTACCGGGACTGGTACGACTTTGTCTGGAACAGAACCCGCGGCATCCGCAAGGTAGTGCTTCAGATGAGCTGCTCCAGTTATTCCTAATTACAACTTCATAAAAGCTGTTTTGTTTCTGGAGGTTTAAGTGGGTGATTGGTGCGATTTAGGGTCATTGCTCTGGAGAGACTGATCTTCGTCTCTGTCTCTGACTCTCAGGACATCATCCAGCAGCACCTTTGCTGCCCACAAACTGTGTCGCTGATTGAAAAGTGCACCCGCTTCCACGTGCACTGTGCCCACCACCTCTGCGAGGAGCACATGTCATCGTTCGAGCCCAAGATAAACAACGAGAACATGACCAAGTGCCTGCAGAGCCTGAAAGAAATGTACCAGGACCTGGCTACGCGTCACATCTTCTGCCCCCGTGAGGCGGAGTTCCGCCTGTACAGCGTGCTGGTGAAGCTCAACGACGGGGACATCCTGCGGTCAGTCGTGGAAACACATACAGAATATACCTATTCGGTGCTCCAGCGAGCATTTCCTCTGTAATTTGTAACTGCTCCTCACACCTGACCCTTAATCTCCACACAGTGAGGTGCAGCAGTTTCGTGATGAGGTGCGAAACTCCACCGAGGTGAAGTTTGCGGTGCAGGCGTTTGCTGCCGTCAACAGCAACAACTTTGTTCGCTTCTTCAAGCTGGTGAAAGGAGCCTCATACCTCGCCAGCTGCCTCCTGCACAGATACTTCAACCAGGTCAGAAACTGTCTGGAAATCATGCCTGAATGTTTCTCACTGAGTTCCTAAATGTTGGATTGTTTACATGCTTCTTTCATGGATGCCTCAATTGTGACACTTTTGGATCACAACTTAAATTTGCTGATTCAATTTTTGTTGCTCTTGTTGTCTATACTGTAGTCATCAAGCATGATAGATCATTAAAAATCACTTTTTAATGATTTTTTTATGATTGAAAGAAGGTTAAGACAGAGGATTGCTGTAACAGGTTGTTATAATGCTTATACCTGTGTTGTTAAGCTTGTGCTGTATCTGGAGCGCACGTCAACTGGCTGACAACCACCAAATCCCAGTTAACCAACTTCCTGTCAATGTAATTATTGTTCCTGGAACTGTATGATGGCATAATGTTTGTCTCAGTTATTTTACTGTTTTTAGGGCTCTGCAGGTTTATAACAAACCCACGAGGCTGTTTTTCTATGTTTTATGCTGATAAGAAAAATTATCAGCTGTAGCTGATGTCTTTAAAAAAAAAAATCCTAAAAAAAAATAAAAAATGTATGGGTGTTGAAAGCTCTTAAACTGGTTTGAATCTGTTGTTTAAAGAGAGGCTTTATGTCTGTGTGCAGGTCAGAGCTAAGGCGCTGAAGACCCTGAATATGGCTCACACTGTGGGTCCCCGCTCGACTTTGTTTCCTGTTAACGACATCGTGCGGATGCTGATGTTCCGCACCGCTGCCGAAGCGACTGACTTCATCCAGCAGTACGGCCTCAACGTCAACGACGGGTGAGCGTCCACGTCACTGGTTTCGCTCTTTACTCCTTTCAGAGGAATGCTGTGTTTTTAAAGTCGACTGGCAGATGTGTTGCACCAGCTCGACCACGTTAAATAACCGTTGATTTAAACTTGTTTTTGTGTTTTTATGTTTTGTCCGCAGCATGGTCGAGCTGAGTCGAATAGCCTATCAGGAGCCAGAGCTGCCGCTATCCCAGAAGAAGTCTGAGTTGATTCTTGCTAAGAGAACGGTCTTGATTGGAGAGGTGGTGAACGGAGGGCCCCTCCCGAACCCTCCCCAGCACACCCCTGTTTGGAGCTTTGACTCCCAGAACAAATACAGAGGAGAAGGAGGCTGGATCGAGACCACGCCATCCCAGTTTAAAGGTTAACATGTTTTATTTTCTGCAGTAGTTGCACACACGTTGACCTTTAAGGTTATTCTCTTATTTCTGTTAAATTCAGCTAAGAATGATCATTTGATCACGTTCAGGGGGAGAGGAACTGAATTCTTTGATACCTGTTTTGCAGTTTCAGTCGTTGGTGACAGAATGGAGCTGAAGGCGCCACCCAGTGGCGAGCTGCTGTCTCAGGTCGTACCAGTCAAAGCTCCGGATGTTCCCTCTGCCTTTGGGCTGGCTGCAGCAGTTATAGATGAGACGGGAGAGACTTCGACCCGCCCAGCTGAGCCACAGCAGCTATTCCAACCTGTCAGACCCCCGTCACCTCCACCCAAACCTCAGCTGGTGTTCAGCGATGAGGTGAGAAAGAGTTCCCAGCTCTTTATAGACATTAGTTATTCTCAGTTTCAGTGCAGGACATGCTCTTGTAACTCTGTGTTTTTGCGGTAATGTAGATATATTTTTATCTGCTACTGTAGAAAATTTCTGTCTGTCTAACCTACAACAATTTCCAGTAAAACAAATTGTAGTTAAATTTAGGGTTACTCACCTAAAATCACTTTGTGTATCTTTTGACAGTAAAGATGAAGAATGCATGTTTTCCTTCCTTCTCTTAAATTTTTTTTTTTTTTTAAAGTTGACTCTGCAACAGTTTGTGAGATAATTACTCATTAAAACATTGTTTCTGTTGCTCGTCGCAGGACATCATGGCTGAGCTGGATGGTGTTATAGAAGAGGTGGTTGATGTAGCAGTGAGGGAGGTGGCTGAGGCCGGCGCTAGCTACGCTTCAGTAGCGCTCAGGTAAGCTTATCATGAAAACCTTTCATTGCAGTGTGTGGGAGGAAGTCCTCCAGTTAACATGACTGATAATTTGTTTGTTTGTTTTGTTTTGTGCAGGGAGAGCAGCGTACAGGTGGAGATGATGGTGAGCGAGGTGCTGAAGCAGATGCTACAGGAGGTGTCCGCCTCCGAGATCAAGCTGGAGCAGCAGCGCGTTGCTGAAGAAAAACGCAAGCTTGAAGAAGCCAGGTTGGTCTGCGAGTAGCTCGTTTATAACAAGCTTATTTCTTATTTCTCTGCTTATTTTCCTGTTCAGTTAGGAAAAGGGGAAAATATCCTCTACTCTCACTACAGACTCGGCGCACCCTGTGTGATTTTCTTAAGCAGTAATGGTGATCTTAAATATTTAGAGCTGCTTTTCCACGACTAACCCTGGTTTGTTCTTCCCTTTCTGTCTGTATCAGGAGGCGCCAGGAGCACGAGGCTTTCCTAACTCAGTTCAGCTTCTCCCTCTGCACAGAGGTCATGCACGAAGTGCTGGATGAGACCATAAAGGAGACCGCCACCTCCGAGATCCAGTAAGACTTAAATAAAATCCGATCAAATGTGTAACTAAACAAAATCGGTTATGTTCAATTTGGACTTGAATACAGTTGCTTTCCATGATTCACGGTTCAAAATAATCCATATTTGTCCTTTTTGGGGCTTTGGCACAACCCTTCAGTTCATCCTACCTCTCAGACAAGCTCTTTTAGCGCCTACTTTTTAAGCCAACTGTCTTCTGATTGGCTGCCCCACACAGGAGGTGGGTGGGGCTTCTGCAGCTGATTATGCACAACAGAAAAACCATCCTGACACTGAATGTTTGAGCAATTATTTACACACACACACACACACACACACACACAAATCTCAGTATTTGAACATAAATAAGGACGAGCACAATAGGACAAGTGGAAATAAAAAAACAAAAAGAGGAATTTAATGATGTTGGAGCTTTTTAAGTGGCAGATATTAACTTTAAAAAAAATGTTTTTCAGGGCGGCATTGAATGAGAAAGCAGAGCGGGTGGCTAAATGCACAGAACAGGTGTGCGTGAGTCTGGTTGAGGAGACTTTGAATGCAGACATTGCTCTGTTGGTTGAAGACCTGCTCGAAGCAGAGCTGCAGCGTATCCACAAGTACATCAAAAGGTAAAAACATGGATAATGAAGGCTGTCGAGCACAACAAAACGGCACCAAGAATCCCAGAAACTTTTCTTCCTGCAGTTTTTAAATATTCTTCCTCCTTTACTCTGCGCTACCAGGTGGCGTGACGTGGTGGCTGTTCGTCGGCAGCTGAAGCGACAGATGCGAGGCTTTCCTGCAGCCCCTTGCTGCGTTGACCCTCGCTTCAAACTGAAGGCTCTGGCTCCCAGCGCCTCTGCTCAGCCCTCCACAGCAGATCTGGCTCGTGGTTTGGTCAACCTGGGAAATGCCGGCATGTTGGCGCTCTCCAGCACCAGGTGTGTGCATCTCCTGTCAGTGTTTAACGGATGAGCGCTGTTCCTTTACTGTAATGTGTATTCTGTCTTCTCCAGGTTGTACAACATGAAACGAGAAGCGATCTACCAGATGAGAGTTCATTACTACTTTCAGCAGTTGCTCAAGTAAGTCCTGCACGTGTGTTTGTTCAGTCAGCAGTCTGTGTCAAAAAACGGCATTTTGACCTGTTTCTGGCGTCGCCCTCAGTGAGACAGTTTGGGCGCCTCTCGACCTGCCGGCGCTGGTGACGGAAAACATCCCCAACGCACCCGAGCGAATCTTCTGGAAGGCCGTCGTCCTTTTACCCAGCAACCACGAGAGCGTCGCCAGCCTGGCAGACAGGTGCTCGAATGCCCTAAAGATATTCTAACGCCCCGGTTTTCTATGAACATTTCACTGATTGCGCCCTTTCTGTTATGATTTCAGGATCCTCTCTGACTGGCTGGAGGTGAAGTTTGGTGGGCATAAGGAGTCAGAGGGCAGGGAGGAGCAGCCAGAGGGCACCCTGCAGACACTGAGTGTCACCAACACGCTGCAGGAGAGCGAACAGCGCACTCACAAAGTCCACATCAGCATCAAGGTCGGATCACGTGGGGCATGCAGAAATAGAAATGATGATTATTCATCAGAGCTGTACTGGAGTCACAATAGACAGGAGCTTTACGTTAGGTTAAACCTTTTAAGGCTGAGCTCAAAGGCTTGTGTGCAAGTATAATAACAACTAGAATGAGCTTAAAGGCTAAAGAAGAAGCCAGAAATCTGTTCATCATCAGAAAAACAAAACGGTTAGTAATTATATATTAAATATAAGTTAATAATTCTCTTTCCCCACCCCGCAGGCGTCTCGAGGTCCGCTAAACGAAGACGGCCTGTCCAAAATGGAGGAGAGTTGTGAGCTCCAGGGGACGAGCGCCCTCATCATGATGCTGCCCGCCCTGCCCATTGTGGAGCCCGGGCAGGATGAGCAGGACGTCCCGCTGCTGTCCGCCTTGCTTCAGCTCAAACAGCTGCAGCAAGCCAGCGCCTGGCACTGCCCGCTGCCGCTCGTCATCCTGGTGCCGGGGTCAGAGGGGGGCGCTGCTGATACACAGAAACTTGCTGAAGGTGAGAAATGGTGGTGATGACAGCATGAGATTTCTGCAGTAGCTGGTAAATGAGTGTTTTTAAAAAAAAGCTTAATCTCTCCTAGCTCTGAAGCTGCACACACTGGTGAAGGACGGCCTTATATCAGAGTACACATTCTTCTTCATACCAGAGACCACTAATGATCTGCAGGGTTCTAAGCAGGTACACATTTCCTCCTTTTCTATCCTGGAGGGTTTTATTTTTTGTCTTGCTTTATTCCTTTGCCGACCTTCTCCATCTTCTCTCCGTCATGTCCTGTTGTTTGTCTGCAGATAAGCCAGGCCGTGCGATGGCTGGCTGTCCGTGCTCTGCCACCTTTCCCTCTCTCCTGTAAGACCCTGGTGGAGCTCATTGAGTCCACATTAAGTCACGAGTTCAGTCCCAGAGTTTACTCCCACCGGCTGGAGCGAGCTGCCGCACATCTTCCATCCCAGGACCCAGCTCCTGTCATCCAGCTTTACAATGCAGTCCTGACTCACGTTGCTGATGAAGTGGCATCTCAGGAGCTCTGCGGGCTCTCGTGGCCTCCGGGTGAGTTCTGCCTGCCTGAAATGAGGGATTTTGTGCCTCATCTGGCCTGGAACTCCTCCCAGCACCTGGTCTGGCTGCGGGAAATTATCCTCAGCCTGCAGCTGCCACAGTGGGAGCAGCTGTCTGCAAGAGGTCAGTTACCCAGAGACATTTATCTTCCACAAAGATATTCAGAGGTTAATAATCCTGTTTTATATATTTAATTATTTTATTTCTCTCTTTAGACTCGTGGTCTGAGCTCTGCTCCTCCATCTTTCGCTATGCCGCTAAGATCCCGGTCTCACATTGCAGTCAGCCTCTGCTCATGTCTCGACTCGAAAACCTCCTGGAAAGAGTCAAGTTAAAGAGTCAGTGCACCCGAACCCCCAGATCCAAAGGTACATTTGGAAAACATAGCGATGGAGAAGACAATGTATGTGTGGACTTCAGTTCGATTCCTTGGGATGACGTGCTGGTGATCTGCATTGACCACAAGCTGAAGGACTGGCAGATACCTAAACCACCTGTCTGCCAAGGTGAGGACACATGCTGCTGTAATGAATTAAAACTAAATGTAAGACAGACTAAAACCATATACAGCACTTAATAAAGTTAGCAAAATACAATAAAAATGTAAAGACAATGTCTTAAATTAGTCTAATTTATGTGTGGAAGAGCATCTTAAAAAAAAACAAAACAACTATTTTCTACCTTTGCTATTGATGTTTATGACCCATAATACCTATTTATTGTTTGTTTTAAGATGCTGTGACGGAGGATGGAGAGATTCTGGTTTACTTCCCCAAAAACTCCCTGAAGGGCTTCCAGCCGCCCGAGGAGTGGACGGAGGCCATGAGGCAAACTCACAGAGAGAAGCAGCAAGAGCAGGCGGGGTAAGAAGGTCCAGGAAAACCCCTGCAGACTGTCACAAGTGCCCCTTTGAGACATGCATGTCTTTTAATCTGACAGCACCTGAATGTGCAACACTGTTGTGCAGTGCATGAAGCAAAATCTCAAACTCCCCCCAAACAGTCCTACTAAATGTTCTAAAGCCAGCGTCATGGTGGCATCCTTGGAGTGCCTCCTTTGCTATTCCTTTGTTCCTAATTGCTCTGGTTTTCTCCCTCCTTAGGGCGACTGCAGCTGCTTATGCCACACCCACCATGGCGACCCTCAGGCAGAGGTTGTTCCACAGTCTGGTGGAGCCCATTGAGGCGTCGGCAGCCCCGCTGGACTTCACCCACACGCCCACGCCACCGGAGCTGCTGGCCCACAAAGTCCTGCAGAGTTTAGAGGAGGAGAAGGCTGAAAGCAAGAGGTACGCCTACATCACCGCTTTTAAATGTGATGTTCGTGGATTACAGGTTGGAAGTTTTAGGCCCAGACTAGGTTTTTATGACTGTAAGGCCATCTCACACCCACCAGTTCAACTGAACCTCATGGCAGTTTGTAAAATCGTCACAACTTTTAGTATAATGGGAATTGTCCACTTTTTTTGTGTCCCCTATGACCGATTTTTCATCTGCTGGGTCTCCAGGAGCGAACCATTACACCCCGATTCAGCTTCTTTCGTTTCATTTGTGATTCAATATTAATTTAAAATCTTGTCCCTGAAAGCCTGACACAGCCTAAATGATCCAGACATAAATAACCCTTGCACAGGTTCTTGTTGACCGAAGATTGTTTTTAGCCGTCTCAGATCAAACTGAACTCAACAGCGAGTGAATTTAGGCTTTAAGAGATTGGAGAAAGTGCAACGCTGTAAAGGAGCGTGATGCGCTGCTTTGATAACGGAAGAAAGAAACAATTAAGTTGTAATGAGAACAAACTCATAATCATTACAAGTCAAAAATGTGATTTTTAAATTAAAGTTTGATTGACTGGTTAGCCTGAGAGTGAAACCCCCCCCCCCCCCTCGCTCTCTCTAGGAGCATGGCGCAGCTTCAGTGCTGGGTGGATGGCGACCCATTGGTGCATTTGGCCACCCCGCTCTTCCTCCCATCCTCCACCCTTCTGTCCATGCCCTCGACCATAGCGCACACTTCTAAAGCCAGGACTCGAGAGGCATCTTTCACACAGGTACGACTGCTTCCTGACACTCAAATAGATCTGATGTTGAAGTTGCTACAGATGGAAAAAATAGTCTTTTATCTTTTCAGGAGACTATCGAACCTTTGGAAAAAGCGACCCGGCATAAGACCGTGCCTGAATCTTTGGCGTGGCGCCTGAAGGAGTTGGAACGCCAGATTTTGGCAAGCCAAGAGGAAGAACTGGCCTGCAGGTTGAAACTGAGCAGCCTGCTGAGCATCGTCGATGACTGACAACACATGAAGCAAACCGATCCTGACTGTTTACAGTAATTTACAGAGTGTCTACAGACCTACATACCTGTCTGTGCTATGATCATCACCTTTTCATTTTAGTGTGGTGGAGTCCACAGACTGGAAATAGGCAAGGGCTTTTTTTTTTTTTTGTCCTTTTAAAGATGAAAATGTATATTTTTAGCATTGAATTAATTTTGTAACATTGACTCTGGATTAATAATGAAAGCTTGTTTATTAAGAGTGTGTAATGAGTATGTTAAAAGCTGAGGATTGAACTCCTTTAATCCCACATTTGTAAAACCAACGACGGCCTGCAGAGCCTCGTGTTTTCTTTTGAACTGCTATATGATGGAATTATTGAATAAAAGTGGAATATTTTATTTGTAAAATCGTTTGTCCCTGTTATCATTACTTTACCATAAAGTCGCGCTCGCAGCTGTGAGCACGTGTGCATGTTTACTGGAGCAGCTCTAGGATTCGACGACCTCACTGTAAACTCCGCCCATTTTCCCTCCCACTCGGTTAGTGATTGGACAGCCGGTTCTCTGCTCATGTCTCTCCATGTGGAGAACTCCTCGGACGGGCCTCGAAAGGCCTCCTGGGAAGTGGAGTCTTAGATGTACCAAACTCGCTACACACTGTCCTTTCAGGACTACAGTTCCCATGGAAACACTGAAAGGGGCGGAGCTTCGCGAGCTCCTGAAATGAGATTCATTCATGCGTTTGAGCGGAGGGTTTGACTGATCTGACATCAGCTATGACTGAGGGGACGTGAGTATTTGGCTTCTTTAACATGTATGAGATTCTAATTTCAGTAAGATTTTTACCTGAATAAATAAGAATATAACAATGAATAAATCATTCATAGTGCACATGGAGATGCCATATAGTTAAAAGAACGTAAAATACGTTTTTGTCGTAAAATAGACCAGCATTAAGAAAGCATTAGTGTACTTTTTTTTTTTTTTTTAACGAGGTTAGAAATTATGAGTTTTTTGATGGCTAAAATTTGGGGATGC
>VURO01020800.1:0-17750 GCA_015108175.1 Pelvicachromis taeniatus
ATGTATATATATATATATAGAGAGAGAGAGAGCGAGAGAGAGAGAGAGAGCGAGAGAGACATATCATACAGTAAAGTATATACCACATGCTTCATTTCATTTCATCTCGCATTTCAAGCTTTGATGAAATAACTACTACTTCCTGCTTTCTGACACACACACACACACACACACACACACACACACACACACACACACACACACACATATATATATATATATATACATACATATACAGTAGAGTACATACCACATGCATCAAAAGACTGTTTAATTTGATCTTAAAACAAAACCCTACTTGATAATTTTCATGTTTTCACACTGACCTTCAGTAAGTGGACAGGAAATAAAACACTTCCCCCCTATTTCCTGGAAGGTGAAATGAGGAAAGAAGACAAGACTGCACGCTGAGTTGGTAATTCAGTGTGTGTGTGTGTGTGTGTGTGTGTGTGAGGGGCAGGGGGCGTGGGACGGCTGGTGGATTTCACGTCCCACTTCCTCCTGCAAGGCGATTAAGCCAGACGTCTGTCACACAGAGAGAGAGAGAGTGAGTGAGAGAAACACACACCTCTCTCGACTCTCTGCTAGAGTAAACGCACCCTCGCTTACACACTTATGTTTGCATAACTAAAAATGTGCTGATATTCTGTTGACTTGCAGTCAATTCAGTTTGGACAACTTTTTAAGGAGGCGCCCAGGGAGCAGTGTATAGAGACGGTGCCGTGCTCAAGGGTACCTCAGGGTGGCTGTTGGGTGGATTCAAGCCCAAGGGGTGACCGCTCTGAGCAACCCCCCCTTTTACCCTTACTTGGTATGTAAGTACTGATGTTTACAGTAAATGTTCCATCAAAAATCATATTGTTGCTAAAGATTTACATCAAATGGCTGAAAAGATGGCAAAAAAGTGAAAGAGCTGCAGTTTCTACTCATGGCCACTTGAGGGTGGCTCCAAAAGACATTCAATCCCCAGTGTCAGCGCAATTACAGCACAGTATCAATACTTTAGCTTTCATAACAGCTGTATGGGTGAGTGTTTTTTTAACTAATCCATTTAGATTTTTTAAGGCTTTCAATCATGGACGGGTGTGCCAATACAGGCAGCAGTGTTTTATGGGAGGCAGAGCCTTCAGCTCCCAGTTTGGATTTGGGAGACAGATACCCGCTCTACTCTTAACTCTGTATTTAGGTGATAGCAAAAACAGTACAGTACCACTAAGAAGTAGTTTTACTTTTGTTGAAAAACTGGTACATTTATATGAGGTTAATTTAGTAGGATATTTTGTTAAAAAAAATGTGTGGGGATAGGTTAACTGAAAACTCTAAATTGCCCATAGGTGTGACTGTGAGTGCGACTGGTTGTCTATCTATGTGTGTTAGCCCTGCGACAGACTGGCGACCTGTCCAGGATGTACCCCGCCTCTCGCCCCAACACAGCTGGGATAGGCTCCAGCACCGCCCGCAACCCTGGAAAGGATAAGGATGGATTTTGTTAAAATGAAAACGCAGACCTGCATCTGACGGCTGGACAGCTTTTAACCGTAGCAGCATTTATTTGACTTTATTAAACACATTGTGCTTTAGTTGTGCTAGCAACATAAGTGAGAATTGAAATGCAGTGTAGTTCTAAATGCCTAATTTCGTGGCATGAAAAAGAGCAGCCAAAGCATTACATGTTATTTTCCATTAGCTGAAACGCAGACACACGCAGGCACAGAGGGAGAGAGTTGGGTCTTGCTGTCAGTTTGTGTTTTGTCAGCAGCTCCAGTGGGAGGGAGGCCATTTTTGATGGCTGGCCGGAGCAGCACACACCCAGACGCACAGCTAGAGTCTGGCAGTTTCCTCTTCCTTTATTTCACCTGAAATGTTCATTCAACTTTTAGTATTTTCCTCATTTATGGTGTCACACTCTGCTGTATGATCCAGGCATAATCATCCAACCAAAGGTCTGACCTCTCTGATGTGCTGCACTCAAGTGACAGCTGGATCCTCTAGGGCCAGCTAACAGGCTTCTAATGCTTTAGTCACACTCATGTACTGCAAGTATATTATATCTAATATCCAAGCAGTCTGCTGGTCAGAGAGAATGCTTGGACACGCGTCAGCTGCAACGTTTAGAGTTGACCAGATGATAAAATTATGGCGAGAGCAGAATGAGAGAATCGCTCACCAGGCCTTCGTTTGACAAAACAGGCCAAAGTCTGGAGGGATGACGACTTCAGCAGCTCCCCATCAATCAGATTTGTGAAATTTAATTTTATTTTAGATTCAACTTTATCTGCTACCAGGACAACAACCCTACAGTATATCATGGTTGTACAAGTGTCATGCTACAGGGGTACTTCTTACCCACACCTGGAGCCTACAGCAGCTGCCACAGGGTGAAAGACCAGGCATACCCTGGACACGGCCCCAGTCTGCTGCAGGGTTCACAAGAGTTTAAAAAACAAAAGACACAAAAATCTTAATCTTATATTTTGATTAAGTAACTTAACTGATCCCTTCAGCTTTCATTGAAGTTGTCAAACCTTTCCCTGCATTCAGAAGCAAACATGCACCTAACTTTTTTATAAGTTCCTGCAATGACTCCACAGGATTCTCCTTTGCAGCCAATTTTAACTCACCATTAGAGAGATTAGTGTCTTCACACAAGCTCTAAGAAAAAAGAAACAAACAAACGAACATTTATTCAAGTGCAGTGAAGCAAATGACGAGACGCGGGCTGAGGATTGGTTTCCTAGGCGAATATCATGATTCACTTTTATTAAAAGCATCATAGCTACAATTCATCATACATGATGTCTCAAAAAAACAAAACAAAAAAAAAAAACAAAAAAAAAAAAAACAAAAAAACAAAAACAAAAAGACACACACCAAAAAAGAGGAAAAAAACATTTACATGGTATGTCTGTAAACTTCAAGGCTAGATAAGAATTGAGGTAATGCTCTTCAGCTTGCTGGCTAAAAGTAACAAAAAGTCCTTTTTTTTTTTTTTTTTTTCAAGAAAAGTAGCTAAGTAATAAAGGTACCTGATTATTTTAACTCTTTAACACCAGTGCATCAACAGGAACAGCGTGAGACAAAATTGATTGCAGTACTTATTTGTCATCATTTACAGTTTTAGTTTAGTTTATCTATTCATACGACACTTGTGGTTATTTATATTGTGTGTGTGTGTGTGTGTGTGTTGGGAGAGTGATGCTGGAACATTCAAAAGCTGCCTTGGTTATTGCTGTCTCAGCGTTAGAGAGGAGAACAGGGATCTTTGATGGGGAAGGTGTTCCCCTCGCCTCTAACCCACTTCCCTCTCTCTGCATCTGCTGGGCTGGCTGTGAGAGCAAATGTTTAAAAAACAAAACAAAAACAAGACCTGGCCACAGTGTGTGTGTGTGTGTGTGTGTGTGTCTTTGAATGTACTTTCAAATATTTGAACCACTCGCAGCACTTGATTCATATCAGACAACTGGCCTCAAGGAGGGGAGGGGGGGGGAACGGAAACAGAAACAAATCAAGCACCGCTCGTGCTTTTTCAAGTATTTCAAACATACTCAGTGAGAAGAGTTGAACTTCATACAGAAAATGCAATTTTCCAACTCTGCTGAAAAAGTGTCAGTCCTGTGTTGGCCAGGCCTGGTGTCAGTGTGTGACTAAAGCAACAGTCTTTAAAGTGAAGGTTGCTAGGGAGCAGCACCTGGTCTGCACTTGGAACTACCGGGAGGTGAAGAGAACAAAAACAAAGCATATAATGTGCTGCCCCCCTTTAAAGAATAAACCTGAAGCATCGCATCCCGTTGTGGACCACCTCTCCAACTCCATTCACAGAAACCTCCCAGCTGAGGACGCCTGATTTCAGCAGCACGAAGCGGACCAATCAGAAGACTTGATTGGTGACAGACCCAGCCCGCTCGCCACCCCTTGAAGCCACAACCAGGTGCCTTGAAGCAGCAGGGAGGTTTTAAGATGTGGCAATGGAAAGGCTGGAGACTGGTATTCAGTGTGGGACTGGGTTTAACAGTATAGGTTCAGCATGCACATAAGCGCACACACACACGTACACTCAAAGAGAAACAGTCCTCCCAGAAACAGTCACATGACAGAGAAAGGGGTTAGTGTGTGTGTGTGTGTGTAGTGGCGGACACCTGAAAGAGCGTGTGTGCAGCTAATGATCAAGTATGTGTTGGATGTGTGTGTTGTGGTCGTCAGTGTGTGAGACTGAGTTTTTTCATTTTCTTTTTTCCTTCTTCTTCCTTTAGGCCAGTCTGGTTTCGTCGTCCTCCTCCTAATCTACCTGGTCTGATATGTGAGAACTTAAAATCTGTTCTGAATAAGAACAGCTCAACTCCATTACCCACAATTCCTTTTGCAGCAGCTTTGTCAGACAGACAGTCGGGTTAGCTGTAATGCTGTTTTTGCCTTTCCTTTCGAGCTCACGGGGGTGCACTGCAAAGCAAGTTCGGCTCTGTAAAGCTCAAACCCTGAATCAGAGGCAACACAGCGGTGCTTCGACTCGCCGATGACCCTTTCTGCTTAAGGCTGTGTGAGAGATCAAAAACACGATGAAGGAACTGTCTTACTGTACGGTCGTTCAAGGAGTTATTCTACCACTCATTATTCATTTAATGTGATGGCTACACATTATAGGTGGATCAACCTCAAACCAAATCGATTTAAACATGATAATGAATGCGATTAAGGTTTTGACACCAATGCAAATTAATTCAAAGAATCTCACTGAATGAATATTCTGTGAGAAGCACAACCAGACGTTTTCTATCTCATTGTAATCCAGAACTGTGGAGCAGGTTTGTAGTTTTTGGCTTTCGGCTCGACGCTCCTCCAGCTTCGCAGTACACCCCTTTCAATGCTGGACAAAGTGTTAGCAGCGGACGCGTCTCGTTTTGATGGGATGCTGCCAACAACAACAAAACAGTTCAGACGAAAAAAAAAAAAGAAAAAAGGAGGAGGAGGCAAAGAAAAAAAAAAGAAACATTTGAGAGCTGAAAGCAGCAATAATAATAATAATAAAATAATGATAATAATAATAATAGTAGTACTACTGGAACCCTTGTGGAGTCTTGTTTGAGGGATTGTGGGAGAGAAAAGCGTGGGTGCAGCGTTCACAGTGTGTGCGCACACAGGCCAACCAGACAGAAAGAAACAGTCTTTGAAGAGCAGCCGAGCACTCAGCGTGCGGCTGTGAGGATTTTCCCTGACTACACTATCGATCAGAAAGATTTAACTTAACACACACAAACCTCGTTCTCTCTGACGCGTAGGAAATATAACTGGCCAAAAAAACAACAACAAAGTGAAAGAAAATCATCAACAACAATGCAAAGAAAAAAAAAGAATTTATAATAGTTTGGATATTTCTGGTGGAGGCGTGTAAACGTGGTGGGTGGAGGAGGTGGTGTCAGAAGTGAAGAAATGTCCAAGGCCAGTCAGTTTTGTATCTTAGTTCAGTCACTCTTGTCCTTCTGTGAAGATGCTGCTGCTTCCTTCACCGCCGCCTGTTCCTCCTCCTCGCCCAGCCCTCCATCCTCTAAAGCTGAATAATCAGCCTCACTTCTCATCTCCCCCTCTTTCTCCTCAGCCAAGTCACTCTCTCCTCCTCCCTCTTCCTCCTCCTCCTCGTCCTCCTCTTCCTCTGCTGCTGCTGCTTTCAGATCGGCCTTCTTGTCCTCCTTCTCTTGGTCTCTTAGGGCATTTGGAGTCCCAGCACTGCCCCCCAGCGCTCCAGCCATTGCACTCTGTAGTTCAGCGAGGTTGGAGGCGGTGGGGAAGCCCGGTAGGCTGAGTCCTCCGAGGCCTGGAGGTAGGAACATAGACGGGTAGAGGAGGCCAGGGGCCATGGTGGAGAGAAGGAAGGGGTTGAACGCCAGGGTATTAGCAGACATGCCAGCCGCAGCCAGCAGGGCAGCGGCATCACCATTGATGGTCGCCTCTGCTGACGAATCAGCAGCTGGGATCTGAGGCGCCACGGCGTCTTCGCTGAGTGCTTTCCCATCCTCTCCCTCTTTCTCCATCTTCTTCCTCTTTGCCTTCTTCACTCCTTCCTCATTTCCCTCAGCTGCGTCCTCATCCTCTCCCACCTCATTGCCGTTTTCTGCTTCATCCTTCTCCTCTCCCTCTCTCTTCCTCTTTGTTGTTGCCGTTTCGCCACCGTCTCCTCCCTCTCCTTCCGCTGTTCCATTCGTTTTGCCTGCTGTGGTGGTGACTGTGGAGTTGGGTGCAGCTGGGGTGGCGGCCGCGGCTGTTGCCAGGTTGCCGCCAAATAGCCCGCCGAGGGTGAACATGCTGGGTAGGGCAGTGGCCATGTTGGGAAGGCCTCCCATGCCAGGCAGCATGAGAGGCAGCATGGAGGCGGCGGCTGCGTTGGCAGCGGCCTGTTTGGGGTCTGTGGGAGGAGGGAAGGCCATCAGACCTGCGGCCAACTGGAGCGACTGAAGGCTCTGGAGAGAAGACAGGTCCATCCCTCCAAACAGACTGTTCAACAGCAAAGGGTTGATGCCTCCTGCACACACACGCACACACACAGACAGTGAGTGAGGGTTCAAATTGAGTTGTATGACTCATACATCTTCTAGACTGAGACACACGCCTGTCTGATCCACATGACAGAGGGCTGGTTGGTTTGTACCTGCTGATGAAGCAGCCGTGGCCAGTGAAGCCTGTGCAGCCTGAGCTGCTGCAGCTGCCTGCGCAGCCGCAGCCGCCTTGGCAATCTCAGATTTGGGGCGACGCCCCCGACGGCGGACGCCCTCCTCTCTGACTACAGGGCCGGTCAGAAGGCGGTCAAACATCGCTTCAGGGAGAAAACCCTGTGTAGACAAGGATTCTCTTAAATAAAAACTTCAGTTAACTACATGATCACTAAGCACAGGCTGTGCCTTTGTTACTCACCGACTGTTTGACGATATCTGTCCAATCAGGAGCAATCGAAAACTCTGGGTTCTCCAGCAACCACCTGGGAAGCTCTTTCATTGGAGGAGCCATGGCTCCGCCCATCTAAAGAACAGGAAAATGAATGGAGTTCGTTTGAGAAATGACATTTTCGACACCAAAGAGCTGTCATAGTGCAGAAGTGAGTTCCTGGTGTATGTTAGCCCACCTTGCGTCCATTTCTTCTGTTGACCACAGGCACTCTCTCATCCCCCGTCAGTGTGTTGATGTCGATCTTGTTGGGGTTTCGACAACGATGGCGCTTCTGCTTAGGCTTAGAGAACTGAGACAGCAGCAAGTCCTCATTCTTCTGTAGCAGAAAGAAAACCACACATTTAATAAACGTATCCACACGTCACAGCAGGACAACACCATCAAGTGATGATCTTGCTTGAGCTTTAAGAATCCACAGTAATTAGCAAAGAAAACAGGAGGACTTACTGGTGTGAATCCAGGCATATCCATGGTGTATGTTGGGTGCTGCCTCAGCCATTCGCCGAGCTCTTTGTTGGAAACTGCCGTCTCTTCTTCCTCCAGATTGCCCGAGGCACGAGATCTGGCACTGGGGCTCTGCTCAGAGACAATGCGGGGTTTGTGGACACGTGCGGCATCCTGAAGCACCTCCACACCTGAGACCTTTGCCCCATCAGCATGATCCTGAAAAGACGACGCAGAGGGAAAGATTACCTCGATAATCTGTACAAGGATCACGTCAGTGTGTGTGTGACACAAATGACAACATTTGCCCTCCTACATACCCCTTCTGTTCGCCTGTTGCCCATGAACAGCAGCTCCAAACCCTCCACATTTTTCCTGCGGCCACGCCTCCTCCGAATGACAGGCAGGTCAGCCTCCAGTGAACCGTTGGCTCGGTGTCCAGTTGCCGGGCCTTGCTGAAGCAAATCCATCTGCGCCTTGAGGGAGGGGTTTGTCACCAGGGCACTGGAGAAGCTGGTCAGTGAGGGAGAGGCCTTGTGGTGATGGGGCATACCCTGAAGATCAGATCAGATCAAATGTTATGCTTTTTTAAAACATTAATACACCATTTTTAATTCTGCCAGGACCACTGGAGTTAAAATAGGACTGGCATTCCTTCTGAAGTCATTTGTATGGCTCTGTAGTAGCACACAGAAGCTAACAAGGCCTAATACAGCAGGCGTGTAACATCATACACATCAGAGGAAATGCTGCTGACTTCATCAGCTGATGCAGGCTGAAAGTGAGACAAGCTGATGTGCTAGGACTGCTGACGGAGCTCAACTGTGTGGCTATTTAGTTTAACAATAGTTAGACTCAATCGTTAGAGACTAGTGAGCAGGATGAATGTGTTAGTGAGCACCTTGGTGAGGTCTATAGCCTGGCTCTGTGACTCAGCAGCAGCATGGCTCTCTCTCAGCTGTGCCACCATTTCCATCAGGTTACGTCTCTTGGCTGCCCTCTCTGCCTCAATCTCAATCTTTTTCCTCCTCCTCCTCCTCTGCCGAGGCACCGTCAGGCTCAGAGTGTCCTCCTGCAATAATAGATCAGCACTTAGTCCTCCTTCTGTCCCAAAACTGCATTTCACATACAAGCTTGGCACAGATTACATTAGCAGGATCACCATTTCCAAAAGCATGATGATGGTAAACTGAGAATACTAGTAACCAGTAAGATCATTTGTTTATTGTACATGTGCACAAACACTCACATGAACCTGCGGTGATAGTGTTTTATCTTCACTCCCACTGAATGCCGTATGGATGCCGGCCATTGTCAGCTCAGCCAGGCTCCGCCTCTGGAGCGGGCTCTCGGTCGTCATGGCTGCAGCTGTTGTTGCCGAGGAGCCATGCCCTGGCAGGAGGTTGCCAGGGAAGTCAAATATGTGGCGCCTGTTGACAGGCCACTTGCCCTTCAGGACGGCCTCGCAGATGTTATCCATCCTGTTGATCATCACTCGATCCTGAGTGGAAGAGAGAACCGAGGGAGGTGATGGATCATTCTGTCAGTTCCGTTGTCAGCTTCGTTTCCTGCATACTGTAAATCTCTCAAACAGTAACTGCACAGTTTTGCTTGATAATCAGACTGTTTTAATTTTCTAAAGTAGATTTCAGCAGATTTTGGGGGAAAAATAAATCTAACAGAAAACATCTCTCTCTCTCTCTCTCTCCTGTAATTCTTTCCAATCACTTGCTGTTTTTACAATTGCTGCTGAGCTACTGTCAAGTAAACACTTCCTGTACAGATGTTTCATATTAAAAGCTTTTCAGAAGATCAAAAGGCATAAATCCTTCTTCTGGTAAGCAGTTAATGTGGGGCTGGCTCTGATTATTTCTTGGCCTCATAATCAGTACACAGCAGAAGGAATTCCTCAAATGTTAAGTTGTAGGTTTGTAAAAGGTCCAGTTTTAGTTGGAGGACAGTTCAGCTTATTAAGAGAAGATTAATGATTGGGGGGGGGGCACAAAACAGTCATGTGCAAAAAAAAGCTGAGCTACTGCGTGGTGTGCATGATGCGACTCATGTACTGACAGAATTACTGCTTTAGAAATCTAAATTCCTGAAATTAAAGGAGACTGGGCATGTGACATCATAGGTAGAGATGTGACATCATGGGTAGAGATGTGACATCATGAAAGGAGATATGCCTAATGGGGGGTGGCCAATCAGAAAAGGGTCTGCTTTAAAAACACGGGGCAGAAAGTTAAACTGGATGGTAAATTGTGAATCAGGAAAAGCTGCGGTAGTCGAATAGTTGAGTAGAATCCAGAGGGTTATAGGATAATCTGTTGACTTTAACATGTGAGAAATTCCTATATTGTAATGCAATTCCAGCCTCCATTATTTGCATACGCTGGTTAGTATTTGAGACTCACCTTAGGCCAGAATGAGAAGCCGTAGGCTCGGTCCTGTAGAGCCTGCAATGCAGACGTTTCTTGCAGGTCGTCGGGGCAGAAGCCGTCTCTGGTTTCATCCCGGGCCGAGGTGCTCAGAGATGCGATGCTCTCCTCGTCGAAGTTCTTCTGCTCTGACGCAGCACTCACTGTGTTGCGAGAAGGAAAGTCATGCTACAGGCCTTAATTAAAAACAGATTCTGAATTGTTATCAAGGGAGCTAAACTCATTTTTTCCTCTCGCCCCTGGAACTTAGGCTCATTAAACCCCTGACGAGTCATGAGGGGAAACACCAGAAATAGGCCTGTGACCGAGTGTAGGCCCAGCAATAATAGTGGCCGACAACCAGGGCAAATAAAGTCGGTAACAAAAGGGTCGTAACACACGAAAGTGAAATGAAAGAGAAATGTGTGCACGCTACAGTTCGACTTGTTTTATCAGAGAGGTGAAGAACCAACGCTTCAACATTATCCCTCCTCAGATCACTAACTCAGACTTCTGGCACACAAATCAATGGCCTTCATTCATACCTTCAGCCTGAGAAGACTTCTCTGATTTGTCATCTTCATCTAGCCTCTCCTCCTCTTCCTCCTCTGGGCTTTTCTCTGTGTCAGCAGACTTTGGAGATTTAGGAGACACTGGGTTCTCCTTCTCTTCTCCATCTTCCTCCTTTGCAGTCTTTTGAGCTGGTTGCGGTTGAGGAGAGGCGTGTTGGAGTTCAGTGAGTGTGTCCTTCTGGTCACTCAGTGTGCCATTAGGATTTCTGACATTTTTCTCTTCTGTCAAATCTTTGTCCTTGTCATTTGTCAGCTTCTCTTCTTCACCACTTTGCTCTTCTTTGTGCACTTCTTGCTCTTCGTTTTCTGCCTTTGGCTGGACCACCTCTTCCTTCTTGATCTCCTTTCTTGGCGATGCAGCAGTCTCATCTGTATCTTCTCCGATCTCTCTCTCGTGTTCCTTCTGTTCATCGGGAGTTTCAGTTTTAGCACACGGTATGTTGTTGGCATCTCCCTCCTCCATTTCCACTATTTCTGCGTTCTCGTCCTCCATCTTTGTGTCCTTCTCTTCTACCTCCTCCTCTTTTGTTACATTGACAGCAATTTTGGCAGCAGCTGTGGCACTTGCCAGTTCTGCAGGGGTTAGGAGCGGAGCAGACGTACTTTCTCCCATCCCAGCTTTGGTGATCTCTAATGAGGCTCCTATGCTAACACTGGCTCCTCGCTGGCTGGTAAAGCGTTGGTGGGCCTCCAGGAAGGCCAAGGTAGGGTCATTCAAGATGTGATAATCTGTGCGGCTCACACCATGCTTCGAAGCACCCAGGAGGAGGTCCCGGTCATGATGGCCACACTCCCACCACTCTGGAAGGTCTGGGGAAGCCTGACAGAGCTTGAGGCGTTCAGAAAGTAGAGGATGAGGAAGGACCTGCTCTCGGATACGGCGAAGAAGCTCGATGCGGTAGAGGGTACGAGAGGCACGCTCCTCGGTTATGGGGTCAATGATCAGAGTCGGGTCTGGAAGTTCTGATGACAAATAAGGCGAATAAGAATGAGGAAAATAAACATCACTCAAGTTTAAACAATCTCAAGTAACACATAGCAAGCTCCACCTTACCCGTTTCGGTCTTGACTTGCATTCTGCAGACCCGTTTACACATGGCGATGAATGAATAGTAATACTTCTCCAAACTCTCATCTGTTTTCTTGTCCAGACGAGCAAAGGCTCTGAACTGTGTCCAATCAAATCTTTGACGTTTGGTATCAAAAACGACTCCAAAGGTTGACACAACGCGATAGAAGTCAGCCTCTTCCCGGCGCGTCCATCTGAGAAAGAAAAGGTAAAGAAAATTCATTCTTTCTTACTGGAGGCCGTTGTTATGGAGTCACCGTTTCTTTAAACATATGCATCTACATAGAAGCATTCAATAAATAATAACTTGCTACTAAATAAAACGCTACCTCTGTCTTCTTTCCTTGTAGTACACGGCTCCCTCAGACACCAGGGAGCTGGCGTTCAACACTGGAGATGCCTCTGGCATGAACTGTCCACCTTTGGCAAAATAAGCACTTCCTTTAGCCAAATATGGGCTTCCTTCTGCCATGAACATCCCTGTGCCATCTTGGATGTAAGGTGCTGCTGCTCCCGTTTCAGTAACCATACCGACGGAAGGCAGGAACTCCCTGCGTCTTCGTCGCCGGCCATCAGGGCGGTTGAGTGCCTCCTGGCGAAGCTGCTCTCTCCGGTTGGAGCGCTGGTAGGCGGTGATGAGGCGGCGCAGACGAGCGGTCAGAGCTGAGGCTGCTGGCCAGTAGAGCCGCTCATTGGAAGCAGGAGCCCTCTGGCTGTTTTCATCTGATTTTGCTGCTGGAGAGAAGAAATGATCTCAGTGTCTGAACAATTGTTCTATATTGTGCTGCTTTTGGCAAAGCGGACCATAAATAGTCAGTAATGGCATCTCACTGTACTCTATATTTGCACCTATAAGACATCAGTCTTTAGAAAAGGTACACTTTTTTTTTTTTTTTGCAGTCATAAATATTGTTTCAAAGGAAACTGCTCACATTGAACATGGTTAAAGTTTCAAATGTGTATTACAAGTAATCCCGGTGAGCCAAAAGCTCAGGTTTCAGTCTGCTATGCACACTCTTTGTTTATTTTTTTACACTCTTGGATCTGTGATTTCACCAACATTTTACCCCTGAGAGGCAACAAATCAGAAGGAAGTTCAGTTACATGATGGGAAGTTAAAACACCTTGTTTGAGGCAGCATGAATGGAGGAGCTCAAAGCTCAGAAGACACATGAGAATTCAGTTCAATTTTATTTTATTTTTACGCTACGTCCAGATAAACAGAATCAACTCTTTGGGATAAATTGTAGCTTTCTTTATATTAAATGATCCACAGTGAATCATAACGTCTACTGACTTCATGTTAAACTGATGGAAACCTACTAAATTAGTCAGTAGGTGCTTTATAACCACCTTTCTCCCCCTCCCCCGTTTGTCTGTGTGGAGTTTACCTTCATGCTCTCCCTCCACACCCTCATCTTTGTCATCGAGTGGAGAGTTGGTGAAGTCGTCAATGTCGTCTTTAAAGGGCATCCGCAGCGGCTTGTACTCTGGATCCTCGTCCTCACTGTTGAAAGTTACAAGGAAAACTCTGATTCATTCCTTTGTTACTTTAAATCAAATCATTTCCAGGCTGTGCAGGAGTTCTGAGCATCACTTGAAGCTTAAGTGTTACAACAGAGTAGGAAATGAGACAAACTTCAAAGGGCATTACAATGTGACTAATCAAACACAGAGATGGGGACTAAAACAGACAATACTACAAGGACAGGAAAGTAAAGAGCTGCTGGTCAGTGAAGCCTGCTTTCTTACCCCTCAGCACCATCTGCCATCATGTCAGAGCCCCTCTGCTCAGCAGCAATGGCTTTGGCGTCTGGCATGCCCACTCGCTCCAAGAAACACAGGGTGGGGTCAGCACGCATCGAGTTGTACTTCTCATAGCCTGAAGAGGAAGAGAAAGGCATGAGTAACACCGACACCAGTAATCCATGCCTGCAGGTGTGGGAGGATAGAGACTAGATTAGAGTAGTCAAAACTAGAAAAGAAAGACTAAAAGGTTTTCCCTTCAAGACACACCGAGCATCGGGTGAGCTCCAAAAAAAGGGTTGGTGAGAGAGAAGTTGTGCTTTCTTGCTCAATACTAAACAGGCAGAATGACACACACACACACACTCTAAATGAAGGAACAGACAAAAACAGCAGCAGAAGGGCAGACCCCAGGAGCCAGCTGCTGACAAGACAGTGTGTGTCTGCGTGTGCACGTTTCTGGGTGCGCACACTTGCCCATGTTCTGCCTGTGCGTGTGTGCTTATCCAAGTGAGCCTGCAGGTGCTCATTTGTGTCAGAGGGGGAACCGGGGGGGGCAAGGAGGCATGGAAAGGAAAAGGAGAGAAGAGTGTGTGTGTGTGTGTCATGGAGTCTGTGAAAGTGAGCTAGTGAGTGTGAGAGACTGTGCGTGTGTGTTTGTCCGTTAGGAGCATTCAGGCAGAACAGATTAGAATGTGCAGATCCTACTGAGACACATCAGGAAGGAGAGAGAAGGACGGGTGAGAAAAATGGAAGGAATGAGAGGAAAATACAAGACGAGCGGGGAGGGGGGGAGCATGAAGAGGAGGGAGGCACCACCTCTTCTTTAACCTTTCACTTAGCCCGTCTTCCTTCTCTTTTCCCACCACATTTCAATTAGGGGAGATGTCACACATTGTTCCCAACATCTCTGTCACACACACACACACACACACACACACACACACACACACACACACACACACACACACACACACACACACACACGCCTGCAGCCAAACTTAATCATTGGGGTCTTTATAGGCTATCACTCTTCCTGTGCATATGTGTAATATTGTCTTGTGTGCCGCAATCTGTGTCTGCATACAAACGTGTGTGTGTGTGTTTTATATCCCCCCCGAAAGGCCCTCCTGAGTGAATGAGGATTATGATTAACTACGGGTGAGCCCTTTTGTATTCCTGTGTGTGAGTGTGTGTGTGTGTGTCCTAATTGAATCATAGAAGGTGGCAATGATGGAAAAATTATGAGAATTATGCCAAATTAATATGAATGAGGGTCTCCATCCACAACACGCACTCGCGCTAAACTCTTCCCCGTTGGTCTCTTACACTCACACACCCAGTTTGCAGCTCAAGTTGGGCCACTGGTCAATTAATGATGCACTAAACAACCAGCTCCACAGCTAACACAGGTTTTCTTATTGAAACTCTCCAACTAGACTGTAAGACAGAGCATGCAGACAGACAGACAGACAGACACACACACACACAGTAGCGAAACTAGCCATCAATCATACTCCCAACAGCACACCAAGCCGGCCAGCTGCGTACAGCTATCACTATAGCAACACCAATCAACTGGTGGCAGCAGAAGTGGGAGGGACGAGTACTTTCAACAGTAGTGTTTGTTTGTGTGCACGCATGTACGTGTGCGTCCGCATGCTCACTGTGTTGGATGCAGCGGGAGTTTGTCTGTAGGTGCTGACATGTTATCAGTGTGTCTGTGAGTCTTATGGCGGCCATGTTGGAGGGTGTGGATCTGTGTGTGTATAGGCAATGGGAGAAAAAGCTACCGTGTTTGAAGACGCCGACGAGCAGGGATTTGTCAGCTTCGCTGTCCCACCAGTCCGCCGGCACCTCAGCATGAAACGGCTGGGGGATCCAGATGTCCAGCACACTGTTGCAGAGATAAACAATGTCAACTGAATAAACTCTGCAGGCTCAGTTTGAGCTGAATCAATCTTTATTTCAATTTCAAACGGAGCATGAGAAAAAAAGGCAGAGAGGTTGAGACAACAGGCCATTTAAGCTACAATCAGCTGTAAACACATATTAAAACAGTAAAGCTGTATTCATGTGATTGCTCATTAATGTATATTTGTATTTTATTCCATTTGTGGTCTTAAAGATGTACACCTCTATCCTCTAACTAACTCCAACTGCCTGAAAAATATTATGGCTTGTTCTGAGCTACAGACACTCTAACCGACAATCTGTGGATCTAAAAATTTGTATTTTATTAGTTAGGATTAGTTAGGGGTTTTCATCATTATCATCTTGACCACACATCACTTCAGGTTAAAAAAATATACAATAACAACAACAAAAAACAACACACACTCACTTACATTGGAGGAGTCAAAATGTGAACTCCAGGAACCAATGGGTAAGGCCACAGTGGCTAAAACAACTATGACTGAACTCCATGAGTGAAGCCTGACTGGTATGTAGGTTCAGTTTATTCAACAAAGATACTCTGATATCTTAACTGAATACACACAGGGCAGGGGTGATCCCAAACACGGGATCCAGGCATGAACAACAACATACTGATGCTACCATCGTGGTACCTAAACTCAGCCTGAGACCTTGCAAGGGGAGGGGGGTGAGTGGTTAAATCCATTTTTTTTTCTCCCCCAACCAGAACCAGACATCTGGTTTGTCAATGCCTGTAAATAAGCTGAATACATGTTGTAGCGCCAAAACAAAAATAAATAAATAAAAGGCATCCATTATGGAAAGAAAATTGCGTTTCCAGCTAGTTACAGAGAGAAAAGGGTACAATACACAATGGAGCAGAAAGACAGAGCATGACAGGAGGAGAGCGAAAAACCTGGGGAAACGGTCCCTTATCTCTGCAAACAGCAGCATTCCCAGCCTTGGCAACACACACACACCCGCCAAGACTGGCATGCTAAATCCCCCTGGCATATGCTGGCACGATGGCACCCCGTATGCTCACGTCTGGCACGCGCTGATACACACACACACACACACACACACAGTCACAGTAGCCACCGAAGGGGGAGGGACAGAGAAGAGGGGGTGAGAGAGATCAACATGGAGTGCATGTGTTCCACATTATAAATGCATTCACATCTGGGTGGCAGGGTGATGGGAAGGGGGGATGGGAGTTAATGAGAGACTAAAGTGCACTTCAGAAAAAGGCAGGGATGGACAGATGGCAAGGAAAGGGTAGTACGACAGAAAAGAGAGGAGGAAGCCATGAAGGAGCTGTCAGAATAAGATGAAGCCGACTGTTGAGGTGAGCAGCATATCTAACCTTCACATCCACACCTCTGCACCATGAGGCCTTGTGCCAAATCATAATAGGCAACAGCTTGTCAAAAAAAACTTCTAAATGGGTCAAAGTGTGATAAAAGGACCAGTCCCTGAGTAACTGGGTGTTGTGTCTGTCAGAATAGAAAGAACCCTGCCAAAGAGGCCACTAGAACAGCCTGAAATATACTTGAGTAATAATTCATCACAAGTTCATATAAATATCTGCCTCTCATCTCACTTTCATAATGCATCCAATACATGAAGCCTCTCCATTGCTCTTCAAGTTTATCTTGTATTCTAGGAATAATACTCACGCACAGGATATTTATTGTGTTTATTTCCTTTGACTCGTATCCAACATCCTCATGAGAAAATGCAGGAAAAGATAGATTTCACAAGGCCTTGGGTTTGTCTTTTAGGTCGATTACAGCATTTTAATTAAATTTGATCGTTTATCAGCCTTAAGACAAGGAGGGCTGCCACAAACGATTATTTTGATAGTCGACTAGTCACCGATTATTTTTGCGATTAGTCGACTAATCAGATCATCATCCATTGGACGTAAAACGTACCGCTTATTGCACCAGCATGCATCTGCTCTTATATAACTATCATTAGCTTACAGCTTTGAGTGTTTAAGGTATGTGCTAACTAAAAATAAAGACAAGATGATAGTTTATTACATTTTAATGAATGAATTATTTCGGTGAAGTTTAATAAACTCAGCCGTCTGCTCATTGCTATCTAAAATATAACAGGACACCGGAGTGTCCGGTTATATTTTAATCTCAGTCAAACCGATTTATTCAGGAACAAATAAAATACTAAGTGACTTATATATCATTTTAACCTGAGTAGCGAAAGACGGCGGTGGGTTTGAAAACGTTTTGCTGGGAGTCCGGTGTTCTCACCGGCTAGCTACCGAAAACGTAAGAGCGCTTTTGAAAATATGTGGGGTCTTGATAAACTGAGCTGATATTTGAGGTTTACACAGCTACATTCTCGCCTGAAAACATGTTAAACGTTTATTTTGAATAATAATAAGAATAATAAGAGTAATATTAGAACTAACTAGCCACAGACATTGTTGAAAACTGAGCAGGGCCGCGCTATGAATTCTAGGACACAGCTTCTTCTTCTTCGGTGTTTAACGGCAGCTGGCATCCTTGTACATGCAGTGCTGCCATCTTCTGATTCGGTCTGTTATTACACTCTTAAATCCTCCTACTTATTCTTGCGTCTTTTGGGATCTTACAAAGCTTCAAACGACGCGTCGACTATTAAATT
>VURO01020801.1:0-10214 GCA_015108175.1 Pelvicachromis taeniatus
GCGTCTCATCACTCGACCAGCTGCTTCCAATCAGCCGTCATCTACGACCAGCAGCATTTAAGCTGGATGCAGCGACCATAAGTGGGATTATTACACTGAACTGGAACTGTCGGCTAGCAAACCTGCTAACTGTGATTTTCTGGTCTTTTACGTCCTCTCCTGGAGAGTCGGGCGGAGAGAAGTTTCGGGGAGCACCACTTGTGCACTGGGCTACAACAGACAAGGAGACACTTGGGAGCAAAGGAGGAGCACAAGTGGGAACTGCATTATTTGTGAACTGTTGGAATACGTTTTGGAGCACTGTAAGTAAACGCACTGTCTTTTCACCTCAGTCTAAAAACTCCACCTGGCTCCTCTTTCCCTCTCACTTCTGTGACAATTCCATCTGAGAAGGGAATAAGAGCCGGTCTCTTTTAAACGCCGGGACGGCTGGATAATTTTTTTAGATATTATTTATATAATATATATTTTTTAATAAGCACCCCGGCTACTAATGGAAGATATACGATAATGACACAATGAACCATTAATAATTTGTCTTTGAATATATAAACCATAACTATACATCCAAAATATACCTGAAAATCCAACGGTAACTGAAATATTTGTTGTGATTATACTCACCTCTAAAATGTATTTTGGGGTTGGATTTGTCACCACAGTTCACATCTGTGCTTTGGTCGCTACTAGCCTCATTATCTTGGGCTGCAGAGTCTTTCTCAATCAGATGCATCACCAAAATTGTCTCCAGGAGGCTGAGCAGCATCAGAGCAAATATCCCGATGCAGTAGACAGCTGAGTAGAGCAGGCTGTGTCATTAATGTGGATATAGAGTCATTGAAAAAAGAAAGTACATTAAAATGTACTTTTCATGTACATTTTAATGTACATTTTTAGATAAATGGTTCAGGTGAGCAATAATGCATGACATCTTACACTATGTTGCAAAGTAAGGTAAAGACCCTGCAATATTACGGAGAAAACCCAAAAAATCTGATTACCCCCTATGAGGAAGCACTTGGTGACAGTGGGAAGGAAAACCTAATTTTAACAGGAGGAAACAGGGGAGGGGCAGTCATCTGCCACGACTGGTTGAGGGTAAAGTCAGACAAGAAGCAACTGCTGCTGCCCATCACTCTGGGAAAAAACTATTTGAAGTCCAACATTCTACAGTAAGAAATGTTATTTACAAGTGGAAAGCATTTATGATAATTGCCAGTGTTGCCAGGAATGGATGTCCTAATTCATTCCAATCTCAGACAGTGCAGCGCTCAGAGAAACTGCAAAACGGTCCTTTGGCAGTAAAACCAAAGTGGAGCTGTCTAAACATAGTGCACAGCACTACGTTTGAAAACAAATAAACAGAGCATATCAGTGTCGACATCTCATATCAACTGTCAAGCACAGCAGAGGGATGATGAGGGTCTTGTTTTGCAGCCACAGGACCTGAGCACCTTGTTGTAATTGAGTCAACCATGAATTCCTCTGTATACCAAAGTAATAGAGTTAAATATGAGATTACCTGTTTGACAGTTAGATCTTGGCTGAAACTGAATGATAACAGGACAATGATCCCAAACATTTCTACAACAGAATGGAAACCTCAACTTGATTGAAATGCTGTGGCAAGACTTTAAGAGAACTATGCATAAATGAATGCCTGTAAAAACGAAATAAACTAAAGCAATGATGTAAGTAAGTTGGCCAGAATTCCTCCACAATGAAGTGAGAGACTGACAAAGTCAGAGAGAAAACAACTACTTCAAGTTATGGCTGCTAAAGGTGGAACTACAAGTTTACTACTAGTTTCTTAGTTGAGTAGATAAATAATGACAGTGAAATGTGTCATATGTTGATGTTCATCTGAGGTTCTGTTAACTTAATTTTACCAACTGGACCGGACGAGGTTATTTTTTCATTACCATCTTCTGATATGTAAATCCTTTCAATTCTTAGAATTAACAGTGGTATGAACGTACAACAGCTGTAACTATGTGCAGTTAAATACATTTCTTTACCTATAAGTGGAACCTTGTTTGAAGAACAGGGCAGAATGTCATTGAGGATAAGCTGCATCACTGTAACAGCAAGCAGGACAGTGACTTTGAAGCTGAGCTTCTCACCCCCGGTGTCTGAGATGAGGAATGATGCCAAGTCCAGACACAAGAAGAAGAGGACTGGTAGAATGAAATTCACAATGTACAGGATAGACCTCCTCTTCATGGTAATCTGTGAAATTATGTCTCAGTTGGTTAATCAGATATATTGGTTATCCTCATATATTTTTGACTGTAAAATGTTTACCCTGTGCATACTAGCTTTTTGTGGATTAGGGTTCTAACCATGGCCAGAGTAAGAGCAGTGAATGTGAAGATGACCAGAAGGGGAAATTTAACAAAATTGTGCATTTTAAATGATATATTGAGTTGTCTAAATGTTTAAAATAACTACTGAGAAGCAGGCTTTTTAAAAAAATATGAATTAAATCACTCAATGAGTTTTTCCATATTTATCTAGGGAAATAGGGATTTTGGGATAATAATTCAATTATTCATGACAAAGAAACACCCCCATTTGTACTGGATAGTCAATATTTTGTTGACTTGACGCCTGCATTCAACTGCATTTTAAAGTTTCTTGTGGGGAAGCTGTTTATTTAGCTGTTGATCTTTGTTCCTATCTTCATTTATGTTAACTTGGAATGGAAACAAATAAAAAAATAAGACTTATGCTTGTATTTGGTGATGTGTGCATTACATTGTGAAATAACTTGGATTGTGAGGCTGCGGTGGCGTGTCATCATGACATGGCACCAGATGGCTCAAGTAGGCATCAAGTGGTGACATCTACAAATTTAGAGTCACAACTGTAATTTGTTTTAAGAAATTATTAGTGGAAAAGGCCTCGTTTACTGCAGTATTATATTGAGTTTTAGTTGGTATTACAGAGATGTAATTGCCTAGTGTCACCACAAGGGGGGAGTAGTACTGAGTGGTGTAGGCTGCTGCAAAGTTCTTGTACCTTGAAGATCCTGAAGTCTGAAATTGAACCGTGTCACCGGTCTATACTTTTCAGTAAAAAACAGGTGGTGTGAGCTATTTAAAAACATACATTTGAAGACAGTTAGTCTGATGGACTTGAATTTTGACAGATAGATAAAATGTGAATTTTCTCATCAGTTGGAACGGAAATCGCAAATATGTAGTGTACGAGATGGGAGGCCTTGCTGCAGGCATTTTAACTAAACGTTGCTGAAAATTTGTCCATTGATTAACATGATTTCTACATGAAGTAGTTCTCATTCATTATGTTTCTACAGTGTATAAAGATGTATTTGTGCTACATTTTCTGTGTAAAAGAGACCCAGTTGTGTAACATACAAAACAGGCCAGTTTACATTGATGTGTCTCTGCTTGAAAAACTACTTACAGTATAAACAACAGAAGTTTGGTTGATGTTCAAGCGGCTGGTTCTGTTGGTGACTATCATGTTGATAAACAGCCACTCGTACTGTGTGTGCATCACTTCCCGAGACAACCGTGTGATCAAAGTGTTGTTTTCCTGGTAGTGTAACTGTATATCTTCATCTGAAGTGAATATAAAAAATAACCGTGACCAGCTCAAACATGAAGAAATATGTTGTCTCTATTGTATATTGTATCTGTATGATATCCGATGGTGTGGGTTCACCTAAACAAAACATGTTACGGACTCACCAGTGTGCAGGATAGACTTGAATGAAAGGTTGCAGCTCTGAATATCGAAGGGAAATTTGTAAACATGCATTTTGCAGGTGCTTAGCACAACCTGGTCATTTCTGAATTCAACCCAGCCATCTGAGCTAATGCTGAGATAGGGACTTGGAGTAGCTTTGTCCTTCTCTGTCCTGTAAGAGAGCAAATGTGGCACAAATGAGATCACTTGGAATTTACCATATTACAGACTATAAAAAACGAGTAACATTGTGGTGTGAGATGCAATTTACGATGTAAAGCTCTAGGAGGCAAATCTAAAGATCTAAAAAAAAATCCAAAGAACAGGCTTAAGCATGTCTACAAGACACAGCTATCATGTTATACGTTTAGACCAAATTAATATTTCAAATAAAGTACTTATACAGTCTGGTGTGGTCTATATTTTAGATTAAGTATGCACCTTCATGAATGAATGGATAGGATTTTTTGAGTTTGGAGCAGTAGTGTATTATGTTGTGTTTTATACAAGTGATTCAATAATGTTTGAGCTTTGTTGACATATTAAAAAATAACTAAATGTTCTCTCATTACTGTATGTGGATCCGTCAGTGTGAGTGCATGTGCAAATATATTACACTTACATCTCTTCTATTGTTATATCTGGTATCCACAAATATCCAGTGGGGACAGTTATGTATTTAAGTCCACAGAATTGATATGGGTCCCACCAAATGTACTCATTTTTCCATTTCTATCCATGAAGTTGTACCATATACATAAAAGGAGAAAGACAGGACAAAAAGACTTTTTTTTAAATAAATAATCAGAATTTCCACATTACATTAAAATTATGTGTATTTCTGAAAGAAGAGAATACTGACCAAAGAAACCCAAATGTAAGAAATTAAAGTCTGGTCAATTTCCCTCTGTCAGCATAGAAGTCACAAGTCAAGCTTAATAAAATATAATATAAATATATAAAAATATAAGTTATTGCTTATGAAAATACTTTTCTTTTAATTGTACCACAGTGGTCCCAAGTACAATACAACATGTATGAAAAGCTTTACAGCTGCCCATTTAACTTTTAAATAGCTGCATGCAAAATACACACACCACATTTATTTGAATAAATTTCATTTGTCAAATTAATACATTAATTAAAGAAAAAATATTATTTATTTATATATTTTTTTAAAAACTCCAAAGAAGTACAACTTACCATATCTAAGATGGCATAGATTTTCATTTCAAGCACTACCGTCAAAGGGTGAGTGTGGTGTCTTACAGGCCGGCTCATGGTGTACTTGTTATTGTCTTTAGTCAAGTTCAGGTGGTTTGCAACAGCCAGGAAAATGCAAAGTTCATCAATTTCTACTTTTTTATCTGAAATGAGACACATACTGTATTAGTGAGGTAATAGGAGAAAGGCATAAAAAATTGAAACTTCAACACACTCAATTATGCTTTTCAATAAGAACCGCAGTGCCCCGGTGATTATCCAGGCTTTAAAATTGATGCATGTTCTCTTCAAAATTACGTTGTAAACATGACAAACACAGTAATCTCTGTTGGTAGATATTGACTGCTTTATAAACCTTTTATCAATCTATTAAAAGCACTGACTCACAAATGAAAGCCAATATCCTGATTCTTGTGGTCACTAAAAGGCTTGGGTTGCAGGGTGTGTCTCATCAGTTCTCTAATTAAATAATTTGAAAAGTAAATATCTATACAGTTCTTTAATAATCTATTTTCTAAATTAATATTGTTGAAATTAATATCAGCAACTCAATACAATATACAACTAAACCCTGGCATAATAATTAAATTGCTTTGAGGCTGAACAAATGTCTTGTTTCATGGCCTCACCATATTCCCCCCACAGCTTCTACCAGAGCTGCACTCTGCTTGCCTGCTATTGGACCATCTTACAGCTCCAACATTTTACAGCTGATTCAGAAATGGAGTTGTAAACATTGTCCACTCAGACACGATGTCCCCAACCTCTGTCGGAATGCTATCGAAGACTTGCGACCCTCATAATAAGTTAAGTTTATAATAAGTCGCCTGCATCCTTCCCCGTCACCTAATCCAGCTGAACACCAGGTGGTGATTGTTTGACAGCTCAGCTCGTCTCTCCAAGAGTCTAAGACATATGGTTGCTAATCTGATGAAATTATTACTAAATCAATTAGCAACCTGTGACCTAGCATGTCATGTGGACTTAAGAACACCCTTATGCTCAAACATGATGTTTGTCATGGACTAACTATGGTGAGTCCATAGACTAAGTTAGTCCACTAGGTTAGTCCTCTGACTAACTATGGTTAGTCCATAATCCCTTGGGAAAACTCCAACATACTGGCAGCAAACAAGCGAACCTCTCGCCAAGGGCAACTCCAAATTGGAAAACTAGATAAACTAGATAGCTCCAGAGCTAAAGTTGTGCACTGAGGTGAGCTTGACTATATCTAGTGAGCGTCTCTCAACTTTTGCATTAGGTCAGGCTCCTTTCCCACCAGACTGCTGATGTTTGACGTTCTAGGAACTAACAACAGCCAGACTGCCAGGATCTCTGCTCTTATTATTTGAAAAAAGTAGGAAGATTATTTGGACAATAGGTTTTATATCAGAGTTTCATACCAAGCAGATTAAGCAGAGCACCGAATCAAACTACATACGTGTTTTTTATGGAGAAAAAAAGAATAAAACTTACTTGATGGAGTTGAGTTGAGTAATTTTACCACCTCCTCATTTTGTTGTCCTGATCCTCCTAATAACCAATTCAAATGGCATTAAAGAATGAAGGTCACAACAGTGCCAATTTGAGATGTTATATCACAAAAATGATTTAGTAAATTAAACAGTTGATTATTTAATTAACAGTTGTCAGCTGGTAGCTACTAGAAAAACATTTTATTGGTCACAATCAAGAACAAACACTGTTTCTTAATTGAATTAAATGATAAGCTGAAGGTATTGTACAGAAATATTGAATCTTACCGTTGAGGATGAGGAGTAAGAAGAGAGATACAATCACCATAGTTGTGAGAGATCAATGAGCCCCGTCATGCTCTATGTGCTGTCTGGAGAGGCTTCCTGTTCTACTAATGTCACTGCCACATACTGGAGAAGGGGGAGGGCAAATGTAATCACCAACTGTGTGCCTACCGCATCCATCCTAAGAGAGTAATTACCATCAACAGGCAAAACAGCAGCAACTACCAACTTTTGCTTCTACAAAGTCAGTGAACAGCACTGCCTGTAGCAAACAGTGAAACTTTTTTTTTATTTTAAAGATCAAAACTTTTTAAAAAAGTGTAATTGAGACCCAGCAGAGCCACTGTTGCAGCTTCTTTCATGACAAACAGGAATGGACTGGTTCTTATATAGCACTTTTGTACTCTAACTGAGCACTTAAAGCACTTTTATACACCTTGCCTCATTCACCCATTCATATAAGCATTTTTTTTCTATGTTTTTCCTATGTAAGTGCTTACTATCTTGTCCAAGGATGTTTGGCATGCTGACTGTAGCAGAGGTTGGGTCAAACCACCAACTTTCCAATTAGTAGTTGATCTGCTCTACATCCCGAGCCACAGCAATCCCAACCCCATCATACATACATAAAAACACAACAGCAAGATTGTATGTTTTTTGCATCCATTTTTGTTTTCTTCTTAGCTGTGTTGAATACTTGATCTATATGACAAATGAACAAATTATGTGTTTTTCAACAGCTGAAACATTTTTTTTTTCTGCTAAACTGATTGCACACTTGTTGGAAGCTGTTGGAAGCCCTATAATGAAGACTTGTTGGCCTGAATTAGAGGTAAAAAAAAATAAAACCCTGTCAGTTAATCAATCAATAAAGAGAAGCAGAAACTAGAGAAATGTGCATTTCCGAGGGAAAATGCTGTGTGAATGCTTAAAAGCTGAAACTGAAATGCTTTTCCATGTTTGTGACATGCACGTATTTTTTGTAATGAAAGTCAATGGGCATTCGTCAAAGTTCCGAACATGGAACATTCGTTTCCGTGGTGCATTCGTTTCCATGGCGCATATCTCGCATAAATAAGGGTTAAACTCCTGGTCCTAAATGGAAGATGAAAGGACCAAATTGCAACAATCAGGCACTCCATTGTGGACTTGCCCACAGAAAACCAATGCAGGGCCCATAGCAGTTTTGTCCTTCATTGCCCTCAAGAGCAAGTCATACCTTTTGATCTCTGATCTGGAACCTAATCTGCTCTGGACAATAAAGCATGTGTTACTGTGGCAGTGTACCCCATTAAGAAATGACCCACTTTTGTAGTACAAGTACTACAGGATTGATCCTGTAGACATCAAAAGTTTGTACTAGTCCGTGAACATATTCGATTATTAGGTGAAGCTGGCCACTTTAACATGACAGTCTCATCTGTAATTGTAAATTTGCTGGACAGGTGTGTTAGTTGTGCAAGAAACATACAGAGAAAGGAGAAGTTCATTCATTTATTTTTACATTTTTAAAACCACATGACAGGACTGATTATTTCATGCTAATACACAAAGTAACTAGAAAGCAAATGTAAAAATAGGATTCCCAGAAATAAGCAAGTGGTGTTTCCTGTAGCTCAGGAGGTAGAGCATCTACTAGTCGCAATGTTGGTGTTTTGATCCAGCCCCAAGTTGCCCTGTATTTTACCTAACTAAGGCAATCAAAGTATAAAGCACTTTGATTGCTCAGGTAGAGTAGAAAAGTGCCATTTAAGATCCAGTCCATTTACTATATTTGACACAAGTCTTAAATGACCTACACTTCCAATACACTGAACTTTACATATATTCAATAGCTAGAATTGGCAGAACATTAGCATTTAGTTTTTTACTTATCAAACATGTACATATATCAATAATTGATGTCAAAATTAATGAAATGAAAAGTTCCATTATAGGCAGACATTGCTCAAGTCCCTGTCCAAATGAAAACAAATTTTAAGTGAGCTTAAAGAAAATCTTTAAACAAAGTAGAGAAGTTGGTTCACCATTACACAGCATAACGAACAACACAAACAATGTGTTAGACTGTCTTAACTTCACCCATTGTGTAAATATGTTATAAACTGTATTCAAAGGGAGCTAAAAAAAAAAAAAAACAGACTTTAAAGGCAAGACAACAGGATTAAATGTAAATAACACAACATAAATATCTAAGACAGAGAGCGAGAGTAGATGATAAGATGCAAGGGGATACTTTAGAGGCTCGACTAAACTAAAGCAAAGAATCAAATATAAAGAACAATTGTGAACACCAACAGAATACAAAGAAACAAAAACTAATGGACTAAGAAGCTTAAGGACCAGATACTACATTGCAGCTAACATGCAGTATCTGTTAGCTGTCATCCAACTGTTTTCTACATTACGACTAAAGGCTGGATTTTCCTATTTCAGTGCTGCTAGCCAAATAGTGAGGACCCAAATACTGCTGTGAAAGTGGACAGCATATCCTCGGATTCATTACATAAAAGTCATTGTTGCAGCCAGGGGCAGCATGAAAGTTATCCCCTAAAACTGCCTTTTAGTTTTAGTGTCCTTATTTTCCTCCAACTTATCGATTCTGTCACTAGTTACCAAACATAAACTAATGTAAGTCTATTTGTTGCAACCAACCAGACAGTGTTTCATTCTTTCAGTTTTTGAGAGCAGGGCTCCGTGATGTAAATTAGCCTTTATATGTGTAGTGTTTCCTGTGCTCTTTAAAACTTCTGATTGGTTTAATGTAAAATAACAGCAGGGATGAACACACACTAAACACACTAAGTTCATGTCCATCTTAATCACTTAATGTTGTTTTTTGTTTAGCCACTTTAGCCCTATTAGTTTTCATCACTGTACCACAATGAAAACATAGTTCCTAAAAACACAGTGAGTGTAGTTATATAAAAAATGAAGAAGATCGTATTGATTTTTTTAACAATCCTAGTCCAGTAGCCAGACTTCTCTTCCTCCCAGTTACTACTGAGCAGATTTGTTGTTTTCCCAATCTCTCCCAATTCACTTGAGACTCGTTCGAGATAAAGGGACTCCTCCATCAATTTGCTGCTGCTATCCTGAAAAAGTATAGACATATTTTTTTAAGAAGGTGATAAAAAGATTGCAGACTAAATACAGAAATAAATTAAGTATTCATTTATATGTATCTAAGGAAATATTTAACTTAATTTTGATTTCTTTGCATGTGTAGATTGGATGGTGTGATACAGATGGGTTGTAACTAACATCTGAGGAAATTTTCACGTCAGTAACACTTTTAGAAACAGATTTACTTAGAAAATTGGTGATGTGTTTAATACTTACTTCACCTGCCGTACATGTACGGTCAAATGACTGCAGGTACATTTTACAAACTGGTTTGTTTCTATTGTGACTGGAATAATAGTTTAACTGATGTACAAACACACATTTTAACTTTCATGCAACATAATGATTTTTTAATAGTTTTTTTTTTTTTTTTTTTTAAAGGGTAATTTA
>VURO01020803.1:0-17706 GCA_015108175.1 Pelvicachromis taeniatus
TGAGCAGGCTTAGAAATACTTAGAGTCAGAGCTTGACTGCTCGTGTTCGTCTCTTGATACAAAATCTATATTGTGCTGTAGAGAATTCACCAGCAAAGAATATTAACTATAGTTGAGCATCACAGAAGAAAAAAACATGAAAAATGTGCCCTTCTTTATTTCAAAGAGTATTACACAGCCTCTCTGAGACTACTCAATATTATATACCTTACACTGACTGTGAACAAAAATAGATTACAGACGACTTGCTCCTCTGTCTAAGGGCTCTGCCTCAGTAGGGTTTCACAAGAGTTCCTCCTCTGGATTGTGAAGAAAATTATTTTCAAAACTGCAAGTTTTTAACTTGGATGTGTACACTGAACTCAAAGAGAGTACTTTGACTTCATCAATCTTTCTTCACTATGTTATTCAAGGCTTCTTTGAATTGCATCAGCAAGGCACTCTCCTCCTGCCAAAGCTTCTCTTCGCTCTACTTTCACCATCCTGCGCTGATCCACTTCATGTGTCGATACCCAGAGCTGGCAGACAAATTTGCCGCCCTGGTCTTGGAGCTGTGGTTGACCAAGGAAGCGCAGGACACAAACACAGTGCCTACCCCGGTAATGAGACATCTGCTTAAACTGTATCCCAGCAAGTATTTGTCAATAATTCAGTGATTTGACTGAACTCAATTTGCTTGTTTCACCCCGGCAACTTTCACTAATTAGTTTCACTCTGACAGAGCAAGTCTTAGAGACACATTGGGGTGTGTTTTCCTGAATTTCCTTCAAATCTCGTAAGTCAGAGTTGATGAAAAGGTGGCTGGGGTTCATCTGTGCATGCAGGCAGACACACAGGAGGAGAAAGAAAGGCGTGCAGATGAGGGGTCAGATCAGAAGACAGACACAGAAACCATGGAGCTGCTGTCTGTGATGGAGAAGTACCCAGCTGTCATACTGACCCTCCTGGTGAGAACCAGAGACCTTGACTAAGAGTTCAGAGTTTATAACTTTGCTGTATTCAAACAAACACACATTTTATGCTGCAGAATGCTGCGTTGCAAAGCGAGCTGTTTGGAATAAAAATTTGAATCGAACATGGAGTAAATTCTCAGTGCCAGCCCCAAATCATCCCCTCCTAAATATCCAGCTTGCAGATCTCATATAGGACATGCTGTTTAAGCTTCTTTAACCTGCCCACAGTTGCTGCCCACACAAGCCACTGTACGAGTCACCTTCACCACAGATCCTCCGTTTCATGCTGTGCCTGACTTAATCAGTTTCATATTTGTAGTCACCGATGTCTGCTCTGTTCTGTATCAGGGTCTTGCTGCTGCTCTCATGTATGCACATGAAAGGGTGGGGAGGTCCCAGAAAGAGCTGCACTGCCATATGTAATTCCTTTTCAGGCTATAGTTGTCTTCATTGATCTGATTCACTTTATCGCACCGAGATAATACTGTTACCAAGAGATGTTCTAAATAGATGTGCCTTCATTGTTGTGACTTTTTTAATTGACCACAGGACATGGTTTGCACCAGAGAGGCTCCTCTAGCTGAGCGAGTGTCGGGCGTACTAGAAGTTCTTCTGGGAGGTCAAAGAGACTACAACATAAACCTGTGTACAAACCTGAGACCAGCCTTGCTCCAGGCCTTACAGCGCGTCAGCGTGGTGAACACAGACAATGGGTTTGAACAGGAGTATGCTGGAGAGGGTAAGAAACACAGAGCGTATATAGTAACACCTTTAGCATCTTCAAAGGAAAATAATCTGTGCAGGAATCAGTTTAACTGCAGCTCTATTGTATTTAAATTAATGAGACGAGGATGCACCAGAATAGAAAAGATGAGACAAATTTCACTTTAATTTCTTTCTTTTTCTTTTTTTCCCCAAAATGCACCAGGTGACATTTTTATCAGCTTCATGGAGAGCTGATAAAAAAAACTGAGAGAGCAGTTTTAATTCAAACTTCTGCAAGCTCTCCCTGGGAAATACAGAGATAAACCGCACAGCATAAAACCTCTGGCGGCGCGCACTCACCATGCAGTGATGAAGCAGTAATGGCGTCTTTCATTTAAAGTTAATGTGCTTCAATCAGGGAAAGCATTTAGCATAATGTGTGTGATTCCAATTGTTTTTATAGCAGAACAGTTTTTAAGTAGGCTCTGCTCTGAACAGCGTCCTGTCTGTTGGAAAAGCTGATTGTATTTGTGTGCAGAGACATTAATTTTATTAATACATGTTTAAATGTGTATTCACACAAACAGCCAGACGTAGTGTGCTGTGCAACACTCTCAAACCAGTCCTCGTGTTTTTTTCTGCGTTGCTTCTGAGGAGCCAGACTACCTGAACATTTTCAGGGATGCTTGTTTGCTTGTTAAGCCACTTAGCACTGACCTATTCATCATTCAAGCAGAAAAAGGTACCTACTGTAACTCAAGGGATGAACCAGTGGTCTGTCTGCACATAACAGACAACTTAGCAAAGAGCCACTTTTCAGTTTCATCTTTAGGCATTTCGCAATTGGAAGACGGCCCTAAAACCACTGAATTTGTTTGCATTTCTTTAGTTGACTATGAAAAATGCCAAAGCTAACACAGTATGACAGGCGTAAAATAGTGTTTTTTTAACAACAAGTTGATTCCCATAGAGCGGCTAGTTAAACACCTATGGCGTATCTGGCATGGTGTTGTAATTACTAGGACACTGGGAGCAGACATAGACCAACAATAAAAGGCTTATAAGGTTTATTTAATGAATTAAGTTAACAACAGGCAGATGAGCAAGTAGGCATCTAGTCTTTCTGTCAGGTGAGCCCGTGGGAGGGTCTGCAGAGGGAGACTGGTATGATAATATTCAACTCTGAGATCTCACTTGTTAGAGTCTGTATTTGAGGTGCTGGAGGAGTAGCAGGTGGGCAGACTGAAATCCAAGGTAGGTGAAGAAGCCTTAATAGAGAGTGGGCAGGTAGGGGCTGACTGACTCTTAGAGTGGAAGAGGAAAATGGCCAGCTGTGATCTTTAGACTCCTCAAGAGAACACAAGTAGCTTCACCAGGAAACGAACAGCGAACTCCAGGCAGACGAAGAAAGAGAATTACTGAGCAGAAAACACAACGGCGAAAACTAAACTGGAAGATCCATTTTCTGCCAGATAACACCTGCCTCAGCCGGTCTTTAAGTACTCTAATGAGGTAATGGGTGCAGGTGCGTGAGGGGCAGCTTCGCCTCTGGGTGGAGACACAGGTAAAGCTCACCTGTCTGTCTGAGAGAACAGAGAGAAAAGGGGGACAGAAGGAGAAAACAGAGGGAAAAACAGCCTAACAATATCTCAGCACAGTGTGCAGTGTGTCCTTGAGAGAAATGAAGAAACGGAGGAAAGCAAGAAGCAGCAGAGCTAAAAAACTACCTGCAGCAGATGAGCAGTATCTGAAAGTCGTGTCCTTTAGAAACAGGAAAAAAATCCATCGAAGTCCTGGGACAAGACCTGAGAGATTTATCTTACACATCCTTCAGTTGATCCATCTACTGAAACAGACCTAATATAAAATCAGGTTAAGGCACAAAATAAAATAAACGTAAACAGGTAATTTTAAGAAAAACACTGTTAATAGCAACAAGAATCTCAACAGAAAGTCTGGTTGAAAAGAAAAGGTTTTGAAAAGAGTTCACAGAATCAGCTAAATATAGTTTAGTGGGAGACGGTTCTAAAGCTTTGGTGCCACAGACTGAAAGGCTCTGTCCTCGCTAGTGTTTAATCCTGTCTGACGAACAACTAACAAAGCCTGAGCCTGGTGGCTATCAAGAAGCTATTCCTAGTGAAGGTAAACAGGCAGAAAAGACCGAGGTACGCCAGTGTACACAAGAACTGGACTGAAAATCAGTGGCGACAGGTCTGATGGAGTGATGAATCCAAAATAAAATGCATGGTTCAAATCATCACCATCAGTCTGTAAAGAAGAGGTCACAGCAGTGAGTGTCTACAGCCATCTGTAAAACAGTGGAGGCTCCGACATTAGGGGCTGGATTGAATTTAGTGCTGTTGGGCATCTGGTCAAAGATAGAATTATGAATGCAGAATAGTGCAGTACCATCTGGAAAGCATCTGATTGGCAACGGCGATTTTTCAGCGATAATGTTTCCACGTTTCAATAAATCGTTGTGTCTATTTCCTGTTTTCCAAAATGGCAAAACATAAAGAAATTAGAGGTGTTTGGAGACTTTTGCAAAGTACTATGAATTTGTGACCGATAAGATTTTTAATACAAGTGTAATTACTGCCACCAAAAATGTGTCCTCAGCTCTGTTTTTTAAACCTCGATCCCAAATTTAGGAATGATTGCTAATTCCTTAATAACTGTGATAATAATTATGACTCTGGGGTTACAAAACACAGCACTATACTAATAGATTAAATTTCTCACACATAACGTGATTCACCATTCTGAATGAATGAATTCACCGCTCAGCACATCAACATTAATGCCAGCTGATTTGGCTTCATGCTCACTTATGTCTCATTAAATCACAGATTATTTACAGTTGATCTATAGAGGTAAACGTTGCAGCTCAGCCCCCTGAGTTTACCTTTCATCATGTGGGACACTGTTTTGTTCGTCTTTCTTAGTCGTCCAAATGAAAACATTTTGCAGCAAATAAAAGTTTCAGCTGTTTCAGCCCCACTCAGCACAAGCTCATCCATACAGTACACAGGAACACATCCACCTACAGGGTGAAATAGTGGGCTCCCACACAGTGAGACATAATAGATCAAATGCATGTCGGGGGTTTTTCCTCCCCACACAGCAGACACTGAAAGATTCATCCAGCTGAAGCAGCAGCAGCCACACCTGAGCCGCTTGGTTTGAGATGCCCAGCTCATCGCTTTGACTTGAAAAGAAAAAAAGATTTTTTTAACACAGTTTATTACTCAGTTCTTCTGGCATCAATGATCAAAAACTAATAGAAGCTTACAGATCAGTAAAATACTGAAAATCTATGTGTATTTAGTTTAAAAATAACTACAACTTGCTCCATAACCGTGAAGTGAAGCGTGCCAAGATATTTTACCGGTGGTTAAAAATAACAGTTGGCATATACTGTAATAAAACATCTATTAAGTAATGTACACAGATTAATTGGAGCATTTGGCACAATGTCTTGTGCAATATAATGGAAAGCACTTAGGCTAATTATTCTCAAATATGGAAAGCAACTTTTGAAAGGATACCTGCGCTGATTTATGTTTGTGAGTCCATTTTCTCTCGCAGCATTTTCTTCCTGCTTTAAAGGACATTCAGAGATAGCGGGAGAGCTGTTTAATGATAATTACATTTTTTTCTTTTTCAAATTAGTACATTTGCAGAAAAAGGTGACTGTTCAGATAAGAACACTTATTGCGGAGCAAACACGGGCACAAAGATTATATTGACTTGAATTTATTTAAATTAAAGGAAAATTGAATGAGAAGGCTTGGTATATCCTAAAATATGACTTAACAGCAGCTGGACACGGTGGTCAGTTTAAGTGCAGTGCTATTTCTTATAACCGTCCTACCATATAAATCTCATTTTAAGTGAACTGGAATCACAAAGCCTCTTAAAATATGGTTGGTTTCAAATTGGGTTAAAAGAAAGAAAAAGTCCCTGTCGCCTCTGATTAATGTTGGAAGGAAAGAAGCTTTAAATAAACTGGGACGTAGCTGCACACAGTCAGATTAGGTCAGACATTTTAACTTGCTGTGGTCGACTCCTTTGTCACGTGGTGCGAGCAGAATCATCTGCAGCGCAACGTGTCAAAAACCAAGGAATTGATTGTGGACTTTAGGAAGACCAGGAAAACCTTGACCCCTGCTTCAATCCAGGGGGTCAATGTGGACATTGTGGAGGACTATAAATACCTTGGCGTACACATAGACAATAAACTGGACTGGTCCTTCAACATCTGTCGGACGATGTTCAGGATTTTCTATGAGTCTGTTGTGGCCAGTGCTATCCTCTATGCTGTTGCATGCTGGGCCAGCAGGTTGAGGGTCGCAGATGCCAACAGACTAAATAACCTGATGTGCAGTAATGTTGTGGGGATGGAGCTGGACTCCCTTAGGGCGGTGTCGGACAGGCAGATGTTGTCCAAGATAAAGACAATGTTGGATAATACCTCCCACCCACTCTACGACGTGCTGGCTAGTCACAGGAGCACGTTCAGTGAGAGACTGAGATTACCCATAATGCACCACTGAACGACACAGGGAATCATTCCTGCCCGTGGCCATCTCCCTGTACAGCTCCTCCATCTAACACACTGTAAACACTGCAACAACAGTTACACCATTTTTGCACACGCTCTTTTCTACTCTGTAATATTATTGATATTTATTTATAATCACCTCTGTTACTTCTTGATATTTATAATTGAGTGATTTGTATATATTAGTGCTATTTCTTAAATTTTGTAAAATCGGTAACATGTTGTATTGTTTAAATAGTTTAGTCTGTTACCGTTTTAAAATTTCTTCTTGTAGCCACTAACCCATGTAATTTCCTTACATGGGATTAATAAAGTATTCTGATTGTGATTCTGATGATTTGCTCATACACTGTATTTAGTAGATGAGTTTTGTGGTTTGTGGACTCTTCAGGTTTGAAGTCTTATGGTGGGGGCTACCTTAACTCTCTGGAGTGCTACATTATCAGATAATGCTAGCACAGCCACAGATACCAGATTATTTAAAACCACAATCACTCACCAAAACTGTCACATAAACCTCTTGGATGAACTGTAACTCGCTGCATTTCAAATAATTTGTCACATTATTGTGTTGAAAAGACTCTGAAAGGCACCAGCAGCACAAACATGGTGGAGAGGCCCACTTCACCGGCTACATTTTGTGGAGTTAAAGGACAGTAGACAGTGGCTAAAGCCGGCAATGTCTGCGTATTCATTAGCTGTGCCAGCTAAAACGTTTTTGTTTACCGGGCTGTAAACATGTTTATTTCATCTCTGAATTCGTGCATTTTATGATGGACATCTACAGCCATTCATGTGCTTTTGGATTCGCTTGTGGAGCCAGCAGAGAAAATTTAGGAAAAGCGTGTTTTTGGCTCTTCTCTGTTGACTTAATTTACATTAAACAGTTACTTGGAAGCAGATATATGTAGAATTGGTCGTTATTACCATTTTAGTCAGTCAGTTCACATTTGAATTTTTAATATAGTTACATGTTGGACTCTGCGCCGGGAGCTCATCACGGCTCTCAAAAGCATTGAGCATTTGCTGCATATTTTGATCCGTTATGAGCTGGCTGCTGCCTTGGCTAGATTTCTGTGGTGAAAGAGATTTGATGTCTGTGGGAGCTCTTGGTGAAACACAGTAAACAGTTAAATAAATCTCCTGCTGGAACCTGCAGGTAAGAAGCTGGGGCGGTGGAGGGGTCAAACTGCAGGCAGCAGTGCAGACAGTGAGATGTCAGAGGGAGAGATGAGACATTTACATCTTAAGCAGAAGTTGAGGAGAGTGTAGCATGTCACATGGGTATGAAGCAGCTTGAGTAGCCTGCTTAAATTAGCGCCTCAGATGTTTTCAGAAGGCTGCTGTATCTTCATTAGAACCATAAAACCATGACATAAATGCTAAAATTAAAAGGTTTGTAACAATGAAAAAAAAAAAAGAAAACAAAATGTAAATGTGCAAATAATGCATTTTTTTTTGTTATAGGTGTCTGCCGTATGGTGTTATTGCGTCTGTGTACTTGCCCAGGTTAATGAGCACAGCTGAAGGGCACAACAGCAGTGTGCCAGCTGGGGATTCAGAAACTGTTGCTGTGGTTAGCCTCTGCCTGCTTTCTGCTCATCCCAGGCCCTGAGGGAATTACAGCCTGTTATCCCTCCACGTGTTCCAATTCAGCCCACTGTAATTTGCATTAATATATACTTTATATTAGCTTCAGTGCGGCGGCATCCCAAAGGGGAGATATTTTAATGTTATGCAATACAGCAGTGAAAGGGGAATGTAGATGACTGTTCAGCCTGAAGTTTCTTTCCAGTTAGAGTACCCCTGCCCTTTGTCTCCTGTCACCTCCAGTCCTTTTCCTCCACCCTCCTACTCCATTATTTATCCTTGCTATATCTAGATGCATAATATTGGTTTTTAAACTGTGTGTGGTCATTTTGAATAATTCTGAGTAAGATGTGGTCATTTGTTGCCCGTTTCTTTCGCTTCATGACGACACGTGTTAGAGCTAGAAATCTCTCTTAGGCAAACCAAACTCCATAAAAATCCACAAGTGAATGCAATAAATCCCCCATCCTATAGAGTGCATGTTTGGACCACATCCTCTATTTGGGCTTTGATGACTAAACGCTGAGAACAACAGGTTCTAGACTTAAGTAATGACTTGAGAGAAAAATGCTAATTCTTTGTCATTCTCATCTTTCGCTCTGTCACACTCAATCCTGTGTCTTACCTTCTTTTTCTGGTTTGTTTTTATGGAGCAGTGATCTCACTGCCTCTGGTGCTGAAGCTGCTTTGTGTGACGCAGGCCAGTGATCCACCTTCATCTCCCCACTACGGTAATATGGAAGGAGTGCACTTCAAACTGCTATACCATGGTGAGGCCCCAAGGTGCTGCTGACATGTCACACTGAGCACAGCTCTCTCTCCCCTGCAGGATTTATCTAATATATCCAAATAACCGCTCAAGCCCCGTACATTAAGAGGCAGATTTAGTAACATGATCGCTACAGCAAACAATTTCCCTCACAGTGATACCAAGAAATGCTCTAACAGCAGGCAAACAAGTCAACTCGCTCTCTCAATCATCCACAGAGACTCCTCCAGCAGCATCTCCCTTTCTTACACTGTTGCTGACGTGCCATCTTACTACGCAGAAACACAATTATCTAGTGAGAGACAATATTATCCTGCTTGTTTCCTATTCTGCATTCATCTGTATTTTAATTATTTCTCACTCACCTTTGATTTAATACCATCCTCACAAACATACTCAGAGGAGCGTTTTCTGCTGATCTGCAGATCAAAATGCTGCACTGAACTTTACTAGACGGTAACTCATAACTCTACGCCTGTTTCAATCAGGGTCTAATTTGCTTTGCTTTTCGCCTTGATGTCAGCAACACTCATCCCTCTGTGACTTACCACTTTTTGTCTTTTTTACTGCATATTTGGAGCTTAATTCTCTGTTGTGAGTTGTACTCTGCTCAAAAAAAATAAAGGGAACACTTAAACAACACAATGTAACTCCAAGTCAGTCACACACTGTGAAATCAAACTGTCCACTTAGGAAGCATCGCTGATTGACAGTCAGTTTCACATGCTGTTGTGCAAATGGAATACACAACAGGTGGAAATTATAGGCGATTAGCAAGACGTCCCCAATAAAGGAGTCGTTCTCCAGACCACTTCTCAGTACCTATGCTTTCTGGCTGATGTTTTGGTCACTCTTGAATGCTGGCGGTGATTTCTAGTGGTAGCATGAGACAGAGTCCACATCAGGAGATGTGGAAGCGGGCAACAACCCAGCAGCAGAACTACTACCCCTGTCTTTGTACAAGGAGGAGCACTGCCAGAGCTCTGCAAAATGACCAGCAGGCCACAAATGTGCACATGTCTGCTCAAACGGTCAGAAACAGACTCCATGTGGGCCCAACAGCCACAGGTGGGGGTTGTGCTTACAGCCCAACACCGTGCAGGATGTTTGGTATTTGCCAGAGAACACCAAGATTGGCAACTTTCCCACTGGTGCCCTGTGCTCTTCACAGATGAAAGCAGGTTCACACTGAGCACATGTGACAGAGTCTGGAGACGCCGTGGAGAACGCTCTGCTGCTGGCAACATCCTCCAGCATGACCGGTTTGGCAGTGGGTCAGTAATGGTGTGGGGTGGCATTTCTTGGGGGGGGGGCACACAGCCCTCCATGTGCTCGCCAGAGGTAGCCTGGCTGCCATTAGGTTCCGAGATGAGATCCTCAGACCCCTTGTGAGGGCATATGCTGGTGCAGTTGGCCCTGGGTTCCTCCTAATGCAAAACAATGCTAGACCTCATGTGGCTGGAGTGTGTCCGCAGTTCCTGCAAGACAAAAGCATTGATGCTGTGGACCGGCCCGCCCGTTCCCCAGACCTGAATCCAGCTGAACACATCTGGGACATCATGTCTCATCATTGTCCACACATTCAGCTATTTAAATAGTATTTACTAAAAATATTTCATTCATTCTGATGTAGGATGTCTTATTTTTGTGGTCCCTTTATTTATTTTTGAGCACTGTCTATTTCAGCCCATTGTCTTTAGCAGTGTTTCTCAAAAAGGGTGCTAGTACCCCTATGGGTTTCTTCAGAGTATTGCAAGCACTACTTTATTTAAAAAAAAAAAAAACCTATCATGATCTTTAATACAACAGTTACTTTTGGATCTTGTCTTGTTCTTCAATGAAGACAATGCTACATTGAACCCCTTTAAATTGCAATGTTTTTGGCATCATGAATGTTTTGATCAGGCATTTAATGCAATAAGTGACAAAGCTCATCATGTTACATTTTATCTGCTACATCACATCTGAATGCCCCTGTAGAAAATCCTTGAGAGCACAGCAGATAAAATCATAGATGCAAGAGTGAGGAAATTGTGGCTACTCGACTACATTATACATTACATTTACTGTCAGCTGTGCAGTGAAGGTATATTTCCCAGAAATAATGCCTGTGTGTGTGTGTGTGTCAGTGAGTAACATAGCAGGGAGGTTGAAGCCTACGAAAACGGAGAGCCTGCTGCCTGCCATCAACTACCTGTACTGCTGCCTGACCCTGTCCCCTGCACACTGCACTGACAGAGGTTAGACACATGTTCTTTCTGCCACTTTTAGTTACACTCTGCTTTGTCTCTGTGCCTTTTATTCACTCCTTCTCTTAACATCACACCTTTCACACACTCAGACTCTTCACCCTCTGTCTCAGTATGTTTCTCTCGCCTCTTGTCTTTTTATTTCGCTCCCTACTCGCTTGCTTGAGAGGAGCGAGAGGCTGACCTTGATGCATGTGGTACTGAGGCACAAAGCAAATAATAACCGTAAAAGCTCACACCTGCACCACAAATGGTACACAGGCTTTGGCTCGGTCGTGGACGTTGTCTTTGATTCTTGTCTTTTGTTACGGTGTCAAGTCTGTGAGCTTCTCGCACATTTGCACAAAAGCAGTGACTGGCAGTCAGACTCGTGTTGTCACCTTGCACAGCTAAATATCTGTAACACACAGACTAAACCACACGTCTAAACACATATAGCTCTTACCGTCATGGCAACATGTAGACTAAGGTTAGAAATCTCACATAAATCCATATATGGATGTAAAAAATCACGTATTAGATTCAGTTGGTAGATTTATGATAACATAAAGAGTCTATCAGATGAGTTTCACTAAAGCTTTTATTAGAAATCTTTCTCTAAAACCAAAGTTACTCAATCAGTCAAAGAGCCAGAACACAAACGTATCAGGTACTAAAGAGCTACATAAATTAATATTTTTCACAACAGAGAAACGTATGCCTTCAAACCTGTTACACTGCTTCATTCAGAGACATTTCTTTTATCAATTATAGTGTAGACCTTTCTAGTCATGCTCATTCTACTCAAACATTGTTTTATTCTAAACAATTAATGCACTTTATGCATCTCACATCTGTGGCCAATTTAGGATCAGCAAATGAACGTAGCATGTATACTGTATGCGTGAACTGTGGGAGGAAACCGGAGTGGCTGGAGTGAACCCACGCAGGCACACAGAAAGACTCCAACTGTGGTTTGACCCAGAAATATTCCTACTGTGAGGCAACAGTGCTAACCACTACACCAACTTCTCTGGTGGTCATACAGAAGGGGTTACCACTGGGAAGCAAAGCTAATAATGTCAGTGGTTTTATTTAGCAACAAGGCTCCATGATTATGGCCAGCAATTATTTTTATTAGCATGGAGATCAAGATTATTTGTCCTGATAATTCACTGATTTTATTGATGAATGTGTTTTCATTGCACTTTACATAAACAGAACACTGATATGACATTTCCATCTGTGCAGATCTTTGCATCAAAATAAAATGTGTCCTCATTCACCTAAATACAGTGCAACTCTTTGAAAAAAAATAAAATAGATTTGCAAAGAAAATATCCTGCAGAGCAAGAGGGCACTTTTATATTGTGTTATGTTCTTGTTAATTAAAATAAATAAATTCATCTTTGCAGACAAATAAGGTGTTTGTTCACCTGGTCTAAGTGCATCTCTAGAAGCAAAATAGAAAAGATTTCACTTCATTCTTTGTACGTGAGGGTTGTGAATAAAACCCGTAGCAAAGTACTCGATGGCTGTAAGATCTCTTTATTTTCCCTTCAAGGGTTTGCATACAGCGCAGGTGTTGCCACTTTGGCATAATTGCGCGAGGGGGTAAAATAACGTTTGTCCGTTGTTTTGACCGTTTTCCTGAAGTATTCGTAACTCACTGTGTTTACTGCACGTGGAGTGCGACTGCATTTGTGATTTCAGTGCATCTTTGTGAGCTGGATGGATACGCAGCTGCACTTTTATGGACGCCTGAGTTCATGTTTGACGACACACATTAGAAACCACAGTGTTGCTTTCTTGGGTTTCATGCCTTAATTATACTGCAGTTTGTTTACAGTAGATGACTGTCCCTCCCTAAGCCTGGTTCTGCTGGAGGTTTCTTCCTGTTAAAAGGGAGTTTTTCCTTCCTACTGTTGCCAAGTGCATGCTCATAGGGGGTCATATGATTGTTGGTTTTTTCTCTCTCTTATTGTAGAGTCCTTACCTTACAATATAAAGGGCTTTAAGGTGAGTGTTGTTGTGATTTGGTGCTATACAAATAAAAAGACCTGAGTTTGTAGTATGTTTTTGGACAGTTCAGTTGAATAAGTTAGTTGTGCTGCTTTGTAGTGCAGATGCAACGCTATATACACATCACGTGTTCTAAATATGAGGTATTTCCAAACAATGACTAATGATCTAGGTATCATCGAGAGCAGGGGTGGGAAACTCCAGGCCTCAAGGGCCGGTGTCCTGCAGGTTTTAGATATCACACCAGAATCAAATGATTAGCTCATTACCAGGCCTGTGAAGAACTTCAAGACGTGTTGAGGACATAATTTAGCCATTTAAATCAGCTGTGTTGGATCAAGTACACATCTAAAACCCATGTGTATCTTTTGATGTAAAGTATTCTGGCGCACACAGGCACGTGGTCAGGCAGTAATTTATGGAGTGCTTGATTTTGCTTTGCATTCTATTGGCACAGCGCGCTTTTTCAGTATCGCTCGATCGTGCTCATTTAATTATAGGAAAACAAAATTGGGATTAAAGTTCGATTAATCGTGGAGCTCTACTTTGCAACTTCTCCTGCAGCCTCTCTATGTATTCAGCCTACTTTATCACTAGTGATCAGTTTACAGCTACCAGTTTCAGCCCCAGGCTAGACACTAGTTCAGTGATGGTGCAAAGGAGAAGGAATTACTCTGTTTCAAAAATGAACATATGATTACTTTAAGATCGTGTAATGTGGGGGGGGGTTTGTACTTACAGGTGATGTTTTTTTTGCAAGCTGTTGCCCTTGTGTTATATTGTTCTATTATTACATTGTTTAAATTATTCACATTTATATGGTAACACAGTAATATCAATGTTTATGAGTAGAGAACAGTACAGTTTAGTAATGTTACAAAGACCTCGCAGGTGTTTGCATTGTTGTGGGTCTGTTGCTGCGTCACGTCACTCTGCAGTCATCAGGACCAGCTGCTATCAGAACGCACGCCGCTCCGAGACAGAAGCACACGTCCCATTAAAGTGTGATGACACTGTTCCTTTTCTTTCCCAGCTGTCTCCATGCTGCTCTCTAACAGCGGGCTGATGGACCAGCTGCAGACAGTCTTCTCCTCTTCCTCCTCCTCCTCTTCCTCTGCCCCATCCCTCTCTCCGTCAGCCTGTCCTCCTTTGGCCCTGCTGTGCTGCTGCCATCTACTCCTGTCCTCCCTCATTACCTTGCAGCGTGTTCACTCCACTCAGGTACACACAACAGCTCAGCTCTGCTCTTATCACAACTTCACGATACAACTTCATACAGTCAAGGGCAAGACACAGCATAATGTAAAAGAGGGTATAGATTGAGATATAGGGGCAGAATGCAAAGCAGAAATTGGATTTGCTTGATGCATATCTGAGTGAGGCTGTGGTATAAAATAACACACTTTCGTCTTTGCTTTCTGCTGGCTCTGCAGGGATAATAATGCATTTTAACTCGCAAAGATTTCAGTCGTAATCTTGTTAAATTCCTGATTCCTCCCCTCTCTCTCTTGTTTTCTATTATTTAAGGTCCATAAGAGCATCACTTGGAGTCTGGACACAGCTGTGCAGCGACTCCTTACTCAGAAGAGAAACACAGACAGTCTCCTGCTGAGTAAGAAACAAAAAAATTTTACGGTTAGATTGTTTTCATAAGTCTTAATCCCATGCAGACAGCTGATAGCAAAACAGTTCATTAGCGCTGAAATTATAGCAACAGTGTGTGACCCGAGAATACAAAAGAAGCTTTGCTGAATATTCTGCATTTGTGGGGTGGGCTAGTGTTTTTCCATTTTCCTCATTTTGCTTTTATTCTTCCAGATTTGTCTGTTGAGTCATCTGTTGTCCTCTTCATCCTTTCCAGAATTTCGTGCTACTCGGTTTGTTCCTGTCCAACACAATTATGGAAGCATCAGGGGGTCTATAAGAGCAAGATACCCCACTTCATATGAGTAGCATTAGGCATCCCTGAAAAGTGTAGCAGGTGTCCATATACTGTGCAAACCAGAGGGTGCAAATGGGTTCCACCTTTGCTTGGTTACATGTACATAAGTAAAGTCAATGTCTTATCCTCAGTAGAGCTAACCAAACCATGCATTTCACACACGTTCATTATATTAAGTGGCCCCAACCCACTGCTGCACTGGGAGACAGATCATCCCTGCTGCTCCTGCATCTCTGTCTGTCAGCTGGATAAGTGGCCTGTCAGAGTTGCTGTGATGTATTGGCTCCCTCCCTCTGCCTGCCTCTCTCTCTCTCCCTCTCTCTCTCTCTCTCTCTCTCTCTCTCTCTAGTCACTCGGCATCCTTTCTCTGTCTTTCTCTCAATTTTTATCTCCCCTATACTTCCCAGCCTGCCCGTATATTTCCAACTCTTCCCGTTTCTTTCTCTATCTCTTTGCCCTGTCTCTCCTCCCTCTTTTCTTCTGCCACTAATTGAGTCCTCCCTCCCTCAGAGGGCTCTAATCTCAGTGTACATGGCATTAAGTGCGATTTAGATGGCTGGCAGCACTCAGTTTGGATTCCACTGAGTTTTAGGAGTCTTTTTACCCCTGTTGTTCGCTTTTTCTCCATCACTACTTGGGTCTCGCTGAACTTCCTTCAGTTCGTTCTGCCTCACACTCTCTCTCTCTGTGTACTTGGCACTGATATCTTTAACTTCTTGCCCTCTCTTTCTCTCACATCTCTAAAAAAAGAAAGAATAGCTCTCAGTTCCTTTCAGCTGTGCTTCTGCGCCCTCTGCTCCATGATTGTTACCATCTTTTTCAGTTTTTACTCACACACTCACTGCTTTCTGTTGTACTGTGGACCTCTTTCTTCTGTGGCCTTGCCTTCCACATTTATTTTCCTTCTGTCTTTCTCTCACCTTTCTTTGGTTAGGCTTTCCATCATTCTCCTTTTTGGCTCTGCTTTTTCAGACATTTACAGTTTTCCTCTATTTTCCTCTTCCCAGTAGGCTACCTGAGACTTCTGCAGGTTCTGCTTGATACTGACCTAGCATCAGAAGTTGTGTGTCTGAGTTCTAGTCCTGGCTTGGTTGGGCTCAGGCCTCTTGGGGTTGAAGACGGTGCCTTGTACCCACTTGGATCCAGAGGGGCGCAGTGCCTCTCAATTGCTCTCAATGGACTCCTTCTGCAGGTATTAGTATGTTTGTGTTGATATGGTGCATGAATTCAGTGTGTGGGTACAAAAAGCTATCTGGATCTGGTTCCGTTTGTAACATTTTCTTGAGAACATTACGACAGTGATTCACTGGTCTTTGGCCAAACGTTTAATTTTGCCATTGTTAAAGAATTCCTCCAAAAAATCCTGGATGTGGATCCAGACTGTAAATCATTTTAATCCCCTTAGCCAAGACACACTTGTGGTAAAAATTTGGCAGCAAATGTGTCCACAACTTTTCGAGCAAACCTGCTAACAAAGAGACAAAAAAACAGACCAAACCAATCACAGCCTTCTCAACGGAAATAATCCAATCGGTTTCTACGATTAACAGCTTTCTACTGTCTTCTCTATCATGGTCCCTTGTGGTCTAGCAGTGAGGAGTCGTGGTTTCTCCTGGGCTTGACTCCATGGATTACATTTTGCTTTTTAAATCAACTGTTGTATGACATCTTGCTTGATTGCAGGGATTGAATAATATCTGCATGTTATGAGCTCTCCTCTGTCTGTCTGTACATCTAGTTTGCCTGTTATCAGCCCGCTGAATGGCTATTATCAGGCTCATGCATATTGCCTTTAGGCAGTTACCCTCCCCTACCTGCTGGCACGCTCTAAAAGTTGTCATCATCTGTTGTAATCAGTGATAACAAGAGATCAACACCGGCCCCCTTCTTATTGCTTGCCTTCTACAGCCTTGTTTCCTTTCCTTACCAAACCTCCTTGCACATTTGTTCCTCCCTCTTTCGTGCACAGACCAGCTCAGTGTGTCAGTAACGTACAGGTGCCAGACAATTTTTCACATAGTTTAACATGAAGGTGGTCTTATCTGCCGAATCCTCCTCCTCCGTGTTCCTGCTGCCTGTCACACCTCCGTGCATCGAGCAAAAACACACTTCCACATAGGACACACACGTCATCCTGGATCATAACTTCTCCTGCAAAGCGTCTTCTCTCCTCATTCCTTTCTCCTCCTGATTCATTTTGGGTGTTGAGACATCCTTCATGATGGCACCCCGAGATTGATTTTCGGGTCACGGGAAGGAGGACAGAGGAGACAAGAAGGCACAAATTAGAGAAAATGACAAAAGCCCCATATAGTGCAGGGGACGTGTGATGAAGCACATGTAAAATCTGCAGTGGTAAAAGATTACTATATTACTCATGTTGTGTGGGTGTAAATCTACCTCGCTTCTGGAGTCTGGATTATTCTTGATTATGTAAGTCATACATTTCAGGGTAGGTTTACATTTAGGGTAAATTTGAAGTAATGGTTGGAAAAGTAGTAATTATGTTGTGTGTGTGTGTGTGTGTGAGAGAGAGAGAGAGAGAGAGAGACTTTCACTGCAGCGTTGCATTTCCTAGTTCTTGCTTATGGAGGGTATGAATTAATATAACAAGCTAGTTCAGTAAATCCCTGTGTTATAATGAAAGCTCGAGCGCTGCAGTATCCAGTGTGCTGTCTCAGTTGTTACTAAGCTAGCTGGTCTAGGACATTTAATTGTAAAACTGTGTCTTTAGTGGTGGCTTTGTGAGCAAGAGGTACATAATGAAAAACTGGGGAAAGCTGCACGCCTTCTATAAATCGCATGCACATATGCAACAAATGGAATAAGAACACCAGTGTGCACGCATATGGTTTCACAAAGGCATTAATGGTGTCGATCTATCGCCGGATACAATAAAGAATATACGAATGACAACTTAAATGCTCATATTA